>BTPG01000004.1:171924275-172010704 GCA_036245525.1 Semisulcospira habei
AACAGCTGTCCACACCGGCTAAACATTCTAGACCCCCCCCCCCCCCCCCTCCCCGCTTGGGGGACGTAGATCTAACTTTCCATGCATCAAGGGGCTGGAAATGTAGTGAATATGCGATACGCACCCCTTCAGGGGGGCTTCCATATTCACTACTTCCAGTCACTTAGCGCACCCTACTTTCCTATTTTTCATTTTTATTTTATTTTTTATTTTTTATTTTATTTTTATTTTTTGTGTGCTTCGATCAAACTTGATCTATAATCATTGGTTGATACTGCACAATTCTCTCCCCTGACAGTGCTTTTACCTACTTTACTTTGCAATCTTCCTAAAATATTAGCACTGGCAGGCTCCCCTTTTCTTTTCATTTGTTAGGAGTCGTTCGTTGTAAACAATAACCGCCCTAGTATATCGTCAGTAGCGCTCAGTCAGTGGGCAAAGTGACATCAAACATTTCGACTGTACATGCCCAGTAAATGGGAATCACTCCAACGTTGGATGGACAACAGCGTGCGTAAACAACTTGATTCTGGGATTGACCGCACAATTCGTTATGATACCAAAGCGCATCCCACGACTAAAAGAAAACATTAAGCGTTGAATATTTTTCTTGTCAGGGGTGGGCGCATCTGGGGGGGGGGCGGGGGTGGGGTCGGGTGGGCTGGGGTAGGGGGAGGGGGGCTGGAGGGGGAAGGGGATGGGATGGGAGGGAAGGGGTTGGCACAGGGGAAGTTCCAGGGGTTCCGGCACCCCACCCCCTTTGCTTAAAATCATCTGCTATCCAAAGAAATTTTTCACACACACACACACACACACACACACACACACACACACACACACACACACACACACACACACACACACACACACACACACACACACACAAGGCAAGTTCTGCTAAGACGGCCTTTACCTGATACAACGCGCACTGATCTTTGGCCCACCCCGATGGAGATGCCCGGTGAGAAAAAGGTCCTGGGGCCGATGTCCGCCTTAGCTGACGCGCGCACATCCGTGCGCGGGTCAGCAAAGGCTTACGTCGGCTCGAGAACATTTTGCTTACGAAGCGGTTTTTCTTCACAAGTCGACGTAAATAAAGTACTACAATAACGTGATCGCGAATAGGGCGGTCTGACTTGATGGTTCTTGGGTTCCGCGATATACCGAGGCTGACGCGCATTGTTGGTGTGATGTTTGTCGGCAGGTGATCACCGTGTGAACATGTTCGTGGGCCTGGGCAGTCTGCACACGCTCTTTGTGAGGGAGCACAACCGCATCGCCACACAACTCAAAAATCTCAATCGGAACTGGAGTGACGACACCGTCTTCGAGGTGATAATTCACGCACTTGATTAACTCTTTGGCTGCTTTGCAACTTCTCTGTACTATGTACTCAGTCACTGTTAAGAGTTCATTTATGAATCCAGTGCCTGTGCAAAGTAGCAGCTTGCAATGACACATTAAGCACAAACAGAACATAGATTAAGAGTGGCATTAGCAAGAGGCATATATCCTCATGATCCCCTGTAACTGCGGGGGCTCACGGGAATCTTTTCCTCTTGCAGTTGGGTGGTATTTTCTCGGCATGACTGAAAAGGTTAACTCACTCGAGACGTACCGAATCCGGATACGCGGTATCAAGATCAAAATCAAGATAACTTTATTTTTGCTATAACAGAAATGAATCGTGAATAGCAACATCTGCCGTGTCACCGGGGCTGCCACTCACGTTCACTCATCCTCTCATTCGCTAATTTACAATAATGGGTAGACCATCGAAACCGATGATGTCGTCATTGTACATGACTTCTATTTGTGGGTGCGGGTGTGGCTGGCCAAGCCAATCCTGGAGCCACACCTGCGAGGGCAATGGGGGCACTGGAACGTAGCTGTGGGGAGAGTCGACGCTTTCTTTCTGCGAGCTCTGGCACTGGTGATCCGTTCGCGCCGATTGTGTTCAAAGAGCGTGCAGGCTTTCCTGGTGGCGGCACGCCAGCCGGATCTGTCTTGTGCTTGCGCTTCAAGTTCCTTTACCGGGAAGACGCAGGCTGTACTTGAGGCTGTCTTTAATGCAGTCTTTGAAGCGTTTCTTTGGCCGTCCTTGCTTTCTGTGGCTTTTTAAGAGTGCACCATACAGGAGTTGGCGTGGCATGCTAGAATCATCCATGCGTATGACATGACCTGTCCAGCGAAGTTGTGTCTTTAAGATCAAGGCTTCAACACTCACTAAGCCAGCATTGTCCAGGACTTCCAGGTTTGTCACCTTGTCTTGCCATTTGATGCCCATGAGTGAGCGCAGGGATCTCATGTGCAACCGTTCAAGCTGCTTGAGGTCCTTTCTGTACAGCGTCCATGACTCACAGCTGTAGAGGAGGCTGGGGAGGACTACTGCCTTGTAGACTTGATCTTGGTGGAGAGCTTGACGTTGTTGTTTTTCAACACACGAGTGCGCAGACGACCCAGGACTTGGCTGGCTTTGCTGATGCGAGCTGCGATTTCCTTGTCGATAGTACCGTCAAAAGAGATGATGCTCCTCAGGTACCTAGACTGGTCGACAGTCTTCAGCTCGTTGCCGTCGATATACACTTTGGGTGGGGGTGCTCTTGTGCCTGGGGCTGGGGCTGGTTGGTGCAGGGCCTCGGTCTTGTTGAGACTGATGGTGAGGCCAAACAGTCGAGAGGCTTCGAGAACCTGTTGACGATGGTCTGGAGGTCAGACTCCGTGTGCGCCATCAGCGCACAGTCATCGGCAAACAGCGCCTGAAGAATCAGTCTCTCGATGGTCTTAGTCCTGGCGTTCAGTCAACGGAGGTCGAAGAGAGAGCCGTCTAGTCTGTACTTCAGGTACACTCCCTTCTCAAGGTCGCGTACTGCATGGGTCAGGACACACGTAAAGATCAGGTTGAACATCACGGCAAGAACACAACCTTGTTTCACACCGTTGGCAATGTTGAAGGGTGCGGATGTGTCGCCGTTTGCTGGACAACTCCTACCGTTCCATCATGGAAGAGGCGGATGATGTTGGTGAACTTCCTGGGGCAGCCGAGCTTTGCGAGGATGACCCAAAGCGCTCCTCTGTTCACGGTGTCGAATGCTTTGGTCAGGTCTATGAAGACAGCGTAGAGTTTCATGTGCTGCTCAATGCATTTCTCCTGGACCTGTCTCACAGAGAAGACCATGTCGATTGTGCAGCGGCCGGGTCTGAAGCCACACTGAGCCTCTGAAAGTGCTTCATCAGATACAAAGCTGATCAGGCGGTTGAGGATGACTCTCGCGAGGATCTTGCCAGCAATGGACAAGAGTGAGATCCCTCGGTAATTGGCACAGTCTGCTTTGCTGCCCTTGTTCTTGAACAAAGAGACGATTGTAGCATCTATTAGTTCCTGTGGCATGTTCTCCTCTGCCCAGATGCATGTCTGAATGTTGAGGAAGGCGTCAAGGGCCTTAGGTCCAGCTGCTTTGAAGAGCTCTGCGGGGATGCCGTCCATGCCTGCAGCCTTGCCGGAGCTAGTCTGGATGATCGCTTTCTTGACCTCGTCCATGGTAGGCGAGAGGTCAAGGTCATCCAGTGTCGGCTTCTGGGGAATCATGTCCCCAATTTACAATAACAACAACACAAAATGGACAATGACTCGGGACAGGTGAAGCCCTTCTCCAAAGCATCTAGTGGCCGGCGCCAGTGGCCTCATCCCCACCCGAACCTCCCTGACAAAAACAGATCGCTGAGACAACTCTAAGTGTATTAACTCATTGTGCCCGAGTTAACAAATACCCGCATTTTGGAATTATCCTCTGATGACTGCATTGCAATTCAGGAGACAGATCGACCCTGATAATTCAAGGGTGATAGCAGAATAGCTTGGCGACTATGGGCGCCAAGCTATTCTGCCACCACCCATGAGCTATCATAGTCGAGCCACATCTTGCTGTGATGTATCGACGGCAGAAGGAGTTAATCACATAATTACACGTTCTTTCGTTTCCTACTTGACTAAAACTAACTAGTACACGCAATGACAGATCACAACACAAACAAAACATCGCCGATACGAAACTAATCTCCACATTTCAAAGCAGCAATTAAAAAAAAAAAATGAGTGTTGCTTCTTGTAGGCAAGTTCGTTAATTATTGCTGTTTGTAGCTCTTTGCCTACTGCTGGCGGCTCCAGCCGCCGCGAGAAAACTTCCCGTAGCACCCTGCGGGCGGTGAGATCCGCCCTGCCAAGGCGTGGCTTGCAGTGCATGTGCCTGTGACATCTAGGTTTTTGTGTGTGTCTTCAATGAACGAAGATTGCAGAAACACAGTGTGCGTCTGCTGACCCTGGTCAGGTTAAAGCTCGTGTCACGTGAAATACATTTTCTAACGCATTGAGACGGTGTGTCCCAGGAGACGAGGAGGATCGTGTCCGCTGAGTTGCAGCGCATCACGTACGCCCACTGGCTGCCGCTCATTCTGGATGACATCAGCATGGGCAAATACCAGCTTGGCGAGAACAACTTCAGCTACGACCCTAAGCTTAATCCCAATGTGGCCAACGTCTTCTCAACCGCCGCCTTCCGCTTTGGCCACTCCACGGTCAAGCAGGTGGTCACTGTAAGTGGTGCTGTTTCTATACGTGTGTCTGTATAGTCATTTGAAAAATTCTGCGCCCTAAAGCCTTTAGATACTGTGTCTGTATCTGTTAAAAGCACGATTTTCATTGGAACACAGTGAAATGAACATTTTGTTTAACTCATTCAGCCCGACGGAGGCGTCATCTAATGACTATGCACCAGTTGCAGGAGATGGATCGACCAAGATAATTCAAGGGCAGTGCCAGATTAGCTTGGCGCCTGTCGGCGCCAAGCTAATCTGGCACTACCCTTGAATTATCATGATCGACCCATCTCCTGCTGTAGTGCGTCAGGGCTGATTGGGGTAAGTCTTTTAAAGAGCAGAATAGGTGATATCCGGAAATCAGAAATAAGTCAGAATTGCACGTGTTTCGACAAAAACAGTGGATTGAATGCTTGGACAAACATGCGATATCGCATGTTTGTCCGGGCTTTTAATCCACTGTTTCCAACGAAACACGTGCAGTTTTGACGTTCTTTTGTTTTCCGAAAAATTGTCTATTGTCTTTGTCGCATACACTGTCTCGAATGAGTTAACCTCTTGGTTGCCAGTGAATACAAGCTCTGTTCAAAAGTTATTATTGACTTAGACCCAAAGGATACCTACCACCCGCCTAAAGAACACGAATATGGTTAGCAAGAGGCAATTTTTCACTCAGAGCATGGCGTTAAATTAGCAAGAAGAGGATTTCATCCCAAAGTCTACCGTTTTGTTTGGAGCTCAGATGCGTTTATTTTAGGAAATTCAGTGTTGTTCATATTTGTAGGCTTATAATGCTGATCCATTTCCGTCTGCTGTAAGCCAACCTCTGATCAACACACACGTCGGCGCACACAAATAAAGACGGTAACACGGCACGGCGCTTCCCGCCATTAGTACGCTCTGTGGGTTCGTGTCAGTAGCGACAGGAATCCATCTCCTTCTACTCTAACCCACCCTCTAATCCACACACACACTGGCACACAGAAATAAAGACGGACACACGGCGAATCCTGCCATTCGTAAGCTCTGTGGTCTGGAGTAGCATAACTATTCTGAAGAAGAATAATAGCACGAACAAGGAAATGACGTCACTTGAAGCTTCACGTCATGGCATCATTAGTCCCAAGACGCCGTGTTCATAGTGACGACTCGATGTTGTACGTCACTCATAGCAGTACTAACATTTGACGTATCAGATGATCAACTTTGCAATTTTCTTGCTGATTTTCACGTCTAGAGCTTACAAGTCACAATTTCACCTAAGCCTACACCAGGGCCGGGACAAATAGTAGGCAAACACTGTTTATGAAAAATCATGCCGGTATTAATAAAAAAGATGGGTTTTTTTTTTTTGTTAAAGAAAATTAAAGTTATGTTAGCTGTTTTACAAATTACTCCAAAAAAGTGGTGCAGATAATTGTCTGATTTTCACACCTAGGCATACAGGTCACAGTTAGACAAACTACAATACAATACAATACAATACAATACAATACAATACAATACAATACAATACAATACAATACAATACAATGCAATGCAATGCAATACAATACAATACAATACAGTACAATACAATGCAATACAATACAATACAATACAATTTATTAATCCCTCATGGGGAAATTCAGGGTCTGCCCGTACAACACATGGCATCATCATTCACTCATTGAAATAATTAAAAAACAAAACATAACTCTCAGTTAAGGCCCCGCCACACATGCCCGATTTTGAGGCCGATTCTCGAGCAGTTTCGAATCGGAGTGTGATCAGACCGGACTACAAAAACGTGTGCACTGCCACACATTCCCCGACTTTTTTTTAGCCGACCGGTTTGAATCGAAGATCAAGGTCGTACCTGTTCAGCGAATGGCTGCTAATTTTGACAGTGATGTTGATGTGCTTGCATTATCAGAAGTTTTGCATCATATTCGGGAAGAGGCGGCCGAAACATCGGCAACGAAGGTGGTACTGATCTTCCGCCAGTTTCAAACTGAAACGACATGCTTTGCGAGACGCGCTCCGATTGGTTGAAGCTTACAATCGGGAACGATTCGGATCGGAAAAATAGAGCAGGTTCTAGACACCCGATTCCCAGCCGATTGGGATCGGATTGGATATCGGATCGGAATCGGCTTCAAAATCGGGGCACAGCCGGCATGTGTGGCGGTGCCTTTAAAGAGATGAACTGTAACAGACGTACTGTTTACCTTTGTAACACTCTTGGCATCAGAAACACTTATGGTGTATTCCCCTGTGCTTCTGGTGTCAGCAATGTTGCAGTGAACTACTGAAAGGGCTAGTACTAAAGAACTAAAGAATGTTGACAGACACTATCTACTGATATTACTGTTGAAAAGGGTAACAGCCTGAGGGACAAAAGAATTGGCATAACGTTATGTACGACTTTTGGGTACTCGAAGTCTGCCACTTCGTTCGATACGTCTGCTGTCAATTCATATCTAAGTGGATGTGTTTTGTCATCAAGAATGTCAGCCAGTTTGTTCGTAATCCGTCTGTTGTACAGTGTGTTCAAAGTATCTTGTGCTCTACCAATCACCCCGCCCGCTTTCTTGATTACGTTGTTAAGACGATCTTGATCTCTATTACATAAATTTCTACCCCAGCACGTCAGTCCAAACGTTAGAACGCTAACAATACTGGAACAGTAAAACATCTGTAAGAGCTGAGCGCTTACATTAAATGATCTGAGTTTTTTCAAACAGTAAAGACGGGTATGCTCTTTTTTCACAATAGCCTCTGTGTTTTGTTTCCAGTTGAGCGCGTTGTCAAAATGAACACCTAAATACTAGTAGGACTCTACACGCTCAACTCTGTTCCCTGGATGACAACAGGATAGGGATGATGTTTGTTTTTTCCTGAAATCTATGATCATCTCTTTTGTTTTGCCAACATGTAATTCAAGATAGTTTCTATCGCACCTGTAACTGACGGCTTATGTAAATACCGTATATGAAAAATCATGCGATTATTAAAGAGAAGATTTGTTTTTGTAAAAAAGATTCACTTGTGTTAAGATTAACCCATGTAATTCGTGAAATTAATCCCCAAAACGTGAAAAAAAAATTTCAAAACATATTAATTATCACTCAAAGGTTCTAGAGGTACAATGCTGGTTAACAAACTCATTCAATATCTCCCTTTTATCTAGCTATATGCAAAATATCTAGTAAAAATAAGAACAATTACGGACTCAACCGGGTTTTCTGAAATGGCCATTTTCTCGCCAATGAGCATCTTAATAACAAAATCGAATAAAAGGTCTCGATATAATTTTTTTAGGGACAATATTCTAAAATTTCAAGCTTGTCCGTCTTCAAACGCGGGCTCTAATCGCTGTCACACACACAAACACACACACACACACACACACACACACACACACACACACACACACACACACACACACATACACACACACACGCACACACGCACACACACATACGGCGTTGGCGCCCAAAAGACGTTCTCTAGCAAGGTTTGCGTAGCTAGACGTGACGTCATTTTATTTTGTTACCTCTTTGGTAGAATTTGTGCCCCGCACTGGGAAAAACGTCATGCGCTCGAGTCTACCGTATTTTTAAGTCCCTTCTATCTATAGAAGGGACTTTTAGGACGGGTTGCGGTGGGCCGAATTTAATAGCATGTCCATGATGTCAAAGGCGGGCAGGCTAAACCTCTAACAATTGAAGTAACAAGATAAAAATATTACGTCATGTCTAGTTACGCTAACCTCGCTGCTGAACGTACATTTGGCGCGAAGCGCCGTATGTGCATATGTATGTATGTATGTATGTATGTATGTGCGTATGTATGTATTTATGTATGTATGTATGTATGTATGTATGTATGTATGTATGTATGTATGTATGTATGTATGTATGTATGTATGTATGTATGTATGTATGTATGTATGTATGTATGTATGTATGTATGTATGTATGCGCGTATGTATGTAAACAAGAGAATCTCCGATATGTCTGTACACACAAGCTTAAAACTTTGGCGTAATACTTTCTTAAGTGAGTGACTAAGAGACCCTCCGAGCATATTGTAACTGAATGTCTCATTGAAGACATAAACAACCGTTTATAGGAAGTCGGTTGACCCAGATAGAGTCCGTAATTTATGTCATATTTAATTTTACTTTTGCATATAGCTAGTTTGGAGAAAGACATTGGATGAGTTCGTAACCAGCTTTGTATCCTTTCAACTTCTTTAGTAAAAATTAATTCTTTCATAAAAGAATTAAAACATTAAAAAAACTTTTACTTCTAGAGAAAGTCAGACAGTGCCGGTGACGTAAAAGAGGCAACTCTGTCACCACGCAGACACTGACATAATACTCTAAATATGACGTCATTCGCTCTCTCGCGCGCGGCTCTCTCTCACAAACATGCGCGCATCTCCAGGAGGAATAGATCCTCATGCGCCCTCCAGGCGCATGATGATCTATGCCTCTTGGACATGTTTGGAGCACGCGCGCACGAACGCATTGACACGCACACAAACATCGACGCGCTTTCCGCAGAAGAGCATGCAGGTGACCCGTGTGCTTAGTATATCATGTAGCTAGGTAAAGTCAACCTGCTTTCACACAAATTATATCAAGGCTAAAATTGTACCATGAAGTTCTAGTTTGTCACCATTTTCTCAAGCCTATGAAGCGAAAGTCAAACTCATATCACGTAAAATATAAAATTACGTAACAACTAAAACTTACGTCATGACAAAATTAATGACGTTTGACAAATCAATGATGCGTATGTCCTGCGCCCTTTATAGAATTCACTGACGCATTGGCAGATTGCGAAACTTTTTTAATAGGAGATAATTCAACATCAAAATCAGGTCAAAGACAAAAGGTAGAGACCATTGACAGCGATGACAGAACTCATTTAGAAGGGACTTTGTGGGTTATGGGTCATCCCATCTTGTTTAAGTACGGTAGACAAAAATAGAATGATGTCATATGTCACATGAATTTTGTCCTATTTACATCTGTGTTCTTCACATCTGTGAGCGTCGGTCAGTGTGCTGGCGATTGAGACGCGCAGTTGATTTCTGACTTTGTTGCAGATCGGCTTCAGGAAGTTCAACCTTCAGGACACGCTGCAGAGACCCACCTTCACTCTCAACAGCCTGCCCGACATCTTCCAGGGACTGGTCAGCTCTCCCATGGACATGGTCGACCAGTTCTTTGCCAACGGCCTCACAGACCACTTGTTCGAGACGAGCGCCACAGGTCAGTTGGTCGGGGAAACTAGGCGAACGCTACCCAGCTGCAAGAGACATAAATCCTCATGAGCCCCCGCAGTCGCGGGGGCTCATGAGGATTTATGTCTCTTGTTAGTACTGTACGTTTTCTTGATGCCAATGTTTGTTACACTGAATTCAATTGAATTGAATTGAATAATATACGTTATCGGTAAAAGGGGTTTGCTACACAAACCCTTGTAGGCCTGAAGGAGGTCAAAGGAACCATTGTACCCCGAAGGCCTGAGGGGTACAATGATTTTTTGACCTCCCGAAGGATACAAGGGTCCGAGCAGCTAGCCCCTGCTACCAATAACGTATTTGTTTTCATTTCTCCGCTATTTTCGTAAAAGAAATCAAGAAAAAATCTTCCGACCTCGATCACTCCAGACATGACTGACGTCAAAGGAATACACATTTATACATAATAGACTTATGACGCAGTTTAAAATCTTTCATGACGTTGCCGTCTCCAGAAGTGTGCCTGTTGTTTCGAACAGCACTAAGTAACTTTGTACTTTAGAACGTTTGGTGATCTTTTATAGAACAAATCCAAGACGCGTCAGAAAGAGGGCTACAAAAAGTCCGCCATTAGTCACTACATGGGTTTTTGTAGCTCTGTCACATGGTACGGTTTGCGCTAAAGTGATTGGTTGTGTGACCTAGGGATGAATGCAAACCTTACTGTCCATTAAATGACAATCATAAAACGGAAAATTTCCTTTGGCTCACAGAAACAATAACATATGTGTTCTTCACCCGAACGTCGATCAGTGTGCATGTCGTTTCAGTCCCGCGGTTCGTGATCAGTGGCGGCGAAGGTGTCAAAGAGACTTGGTACAGGCACCTAAAAGGGCTAATTGATCGCAATGTCTGCTTAACTCATTCATCTCGGCGCACGTATTTCCCAAATTTTGGAGGCGTCATCTAACGACTATGCGCCTGTTGCAGGAGATGGATCGACCACGATAATTCAAGGGCAGTGCTAGATTAGCTTGGCGCCGACGGGCGCCAAGCTAATCTGGCACTGCCCTTGAATTATCATGGTCGACCCATCTCCCGCCGTAGTGCTACAGGGCTGAATGGGTTAATTGATGTTCTTTGCATATTATGCAGCATTGCTGCCCAAAAGCGGCCTGACCTGTCAAGTTTTGAATGTCGTAAAAGGAACTACTTCTTTGCACGCGCTCTCCTTCGCACGCAGGAGAGTTCAGTTCGTCCGTGACACACAAATGGCCGATAAAAAAATAAAACATCAGTGTTGCGCGTTTGACCACGCACATAACATGGGTTGTGAAAGTCGAGGTTAGAGAAGCTTTAGTTTAGGCAATGACAGCATTGACAACTCTTTGTATCGGCCTGTGTTAGCAGATACTACAAGACTGCCACGGAGCAGATCGATTTAAGCCCTTCCCTGCCACTGTACGCGCATTTGTATTTCAGAAATCTTTGTTCATGCAACGACCAAAAGCCACAAACCATTCCTGGCACACGAATACAAATTGGTCTCAGCAAGAGACATAGATCCTCATGAGCCCCCGCGACTGCGGAGGCTCATGAGGATCGATGTCTCTTGCAGTTGGATCGTGTTCAGTTTTTCTCGGCAGTGAATGGGTTAACGCTCTGACTGTCGGTAGGAATCGTGACGACAAAAACCGCTACCGACTTGCCTTCGGAGGCTACACTGTTGCCTGTCGGATAAAATGATTATGCGTGTCTTGCCTGCAGCACGTGATGGCCTTGACCTTGTCTCGCTCGACATCCAGCGAGGTCGTGATCACGGGCTCCCCCCTTACAACGACTGGCGCGAGTTTTGTGGCCTCCCTCGCCTGACCAGCTTCGATTCCACCGAGCTGACTACCAAGACGCTGGGAACTGTATACAAGTAAGAATTCTTTTCATATTTTTTTCCGAAACTTTTTCCCGTACTTGTCTGAAGATTTTTGCATATTTTGAAGATTTTGCATATCTGCAGGAGTCATCACGACGAAAACCGTTACCGACACTCAAAGGGTTAAATTCGTAAATCTGATTATGGGTAAGGTGTGCGGCATGTATTTGCCTGGTGGGTGGCATGGTCGGCGGCATTCCTTGCTTGCTGTGGCAACCAGAGCAGATAAGTGACTTCAAAGCGTGCAAGTTGCAGAGAATACCTAAATCCAGCGAATAAAGAAACACTCTTAGAAAAGAGAGTTACAACACAGCTTATTAATATTCCGAAATAGACTTTAGTTGCCGCTCAGCTTTTTCACGCTGACAAGATAATTATACTTGTTTGTTTGTCTACTTTAAACAACGGTTTTTACTGAATAAATCATTAACACATTGTGCTGTAACTGTCTTTTCTAAGCTTTCACAGGAAGAAAATAACCCAACGAAGAACGATTCAAAGATTCAAAGATTTGTATTTCCTTTTACCCCGTTAGTGGTGAAAAGAAATAATATAAGTTATTGGTAGCAGGGGTTTGCTACGCGGATGCTTGTAGGCCTGAGGGAGGTCAAAGGAACCATTGTACCTCGAAGGCCTTAGGGGTACAATGGTTTTTGGGACCTCCTGAAGACCTAGAAGGGTTCGTGCAGCAAGCCCCTGCTACCAATAAGGTATTTGTTTTCATTTCTCCCCAATTTTCGTAAAAGAAATCAAGAAGAAATCTTCCGGCCTGGATCACGCCAGATATGACTGACGTCAAAGGAATATACATTTATACATATTAGACTAATGACGTAATTTAAATCTTTCATGACGTTGCCGTCTCCAGTAGTGTGCCTGTTGTTTCGAACAACACTTAAGTAACTTTGTACTTTAGAACGTTTTGGTGATCTTTTATAGAACAACACTAGCATCCAAGACGCGTCAGAAAGAGTGCTACAAACAATCCGCCATTAGTACCTACAAGGGTTTTTGTAGCTTGGTCACATGGTACGGTTTGCGCTAAAGCGATTGGTCCTAAAAACAAAAATCTTTGAATCTTTGAATCTTTCTTCATGGGGTTATTCTCCGCCTGTGACGTGTTTCATTGACGTACGCTGCCTGACGTAACGATGGCGTTATTGTATGTTCCAGCCACATTGATGACGTGGACTTGTTTGTGGGTGGGGTGGTCGAGCAGCATTTGCCAGGTTCGCTGGTCGGCCCGACGTTTGCTTGCCTGATAGGGAAACAGTTCCACGACATGAAGTTCGGAGACCGGTTTTTCTACGAGACGCGCAGTAAAGCAGAGGGTTTCACCAACGGTAAGTTAAAAGTCCACTACCCATAACAGTTACATTATTATTATTATTATTATTATTATTATTATTATTATTATTATTATTATTATTATTATTATTATTATTATTATTATTATTATTATTATTATTTTATTATTATTATATTTTATTTTTTAATTTTATTATTTATTTATTTTTTTTTATTTATTTATTTATTTATTTATTTTTTTTTTTTTGGGGGGTGGGTGGGTGGGTGGGTGATGGGGGCAACAAAAATGGCAACGAAAGGCTACATTTAGTACTGGTATAATTACTCAGTTAGTCCACTGTTAGATGGCCTTAGACGGGGAAGTGGCGCAGTGGTTAAGGCGTCTGCCTCCAATGCCAAAGGTGCGAGGTTCGATACCGGGTTCCGGCGTTGGATTTTTCTCCTCTGGTGTCACCGTCTGGGCAGTGGGCAGATGTTCACATCTGCACGGGACACAGACGACCCCGGCCCCCACGAGTCCCCTGCTGCCTTGCAGGCCTGGCCGCTTGGCTGCGGAAAGGCTAAGGGAGGAAACCCCTGACATCAAAGCCCCAGTGTCTCCGGGGAAGGCTTTTGAGCCCGAGACTAAGACAAGGACAGTCTGATATAAAACCTACGACCCGAGGACCTCGATGCCACCGTCCCAGCTTGCTAGGCCATGGCAAACGAACCAAGGGTTTAAAGGGTGGGGCCAGTACTGCGCACACTGCACTCCACCAAAAAGCTCCACCGCGCAGGCTTTAGGAAACGCCCACGGAGCGATGGGCAAGGGGCAAAACGGCAGGTGAAAGATGTCACTGGAAGCCGCAGTCTCAAACCTGCATGCAGGCGGTTCAGGATATTGGTCGCCTGATGTCGACCTGGGGATGACAACGTCACTCGGCACACCCTGAACGACCAAGCAGCCTTCTCTAGGGACAGCACTGCTTGCTCCACACGGAGAGGGGCCTAGAAAAGGTGGCCTAACCAAAGCTCATCCCCTCGTAACCTCAGTTGGCTAGCCGCGGTCAACGGGCATCTTCTCATGCGGTCAGAAAACAAGAAAAAAACAATGGATTCACTCTCATGACGACCACGACCGGACTCAACGTAGCATGCTGGAACATCCGAACCATGCTCGACACAGCAGACAGCGGACGCCCTGAACGTCGCTCCGCCCTCATTGCCCATGAATTGCGGAGGTTAAACATCGACATCGCCGCACTCAGCGAAGTACGCCTTCCGGAGGAAGGCAGCCTCCAAGAACTTGGCGCTGGCTACACCCTCTACTGGTCAGGCAGGCCTGCATCAGAAAGACGGCTCTCAGGCGTGGGCTTCATGGTGAAGACCCCCATTGCGACTAAGTTGGAAAACCTACCAACGGGTCACTCCGACCGCATCATGTCCATGCGCCTCCCACTGAAACACCAGCAATACGTCACCCTTCTCAGTGTGTACTCCCCAACCCTCCTGGCAGAGCCTGCAGAAAAAAGACAAGTTCTACTCTGACCTGCGCAGCCTCCTGCAGAGCACCCCTGCAGACGACAAAGTCATCATCCTTGGCGACTTCAACGCCAGAGTGGGCCAAGACTCTGAAGGCTGGAAAGGAGTCCTCGGCAAGCATGGCGTTGGGAACTGCAATGACAATGGTCGCCTACTGTTGGAGCTCTGCGCAGAGCAGCAACTTGTCATCACCAACACTACTTTCCAGCAAAAGGACAGTCGAAAGACCACCTGGATGCATCCTCGCTCCAAGCACTGGCACCTTATCGACTATGTCCTAGTGCGTCAGAGGGACCGCAGTGACGTCCTCCTCACCAGAGTGATGCCCAGCGCAGAGTGCCACACTGACCACCGCCTCTTTCGCTGCAAACTCAGGCTCCGCCTCAAGCTGAAACCCAAGAAAGGGGGCCCTCTCAAGAAAAAGCTTGATGTTGCCAGCCTTCAGCGTGACGACAAGAAAGCTGCCCTTCAGGCCGATTTACAGCGCATGCTCAAAGACACAGTTGATCCAGCAGACTCCTCTCCTGAAACACTCTGGGAACAACTGAAAACTGCTATTGTAAAATCCTCTGTGGAAGTCTTGGGCTTTGCTAGAAAGAGGAACAAAGACTGGTTTGACGAAAACGACGTAGAGATCCAGGAACTTCTAGCAAAAAAAAAAGAGCCGCCCACCAGGCCCACCTAGCCCAGCCTTCCTGCCCTGTGAAGAAGTCTGCCTTCCGCCTCATCTGCAGCAGTCTCCAGCTCAAGTTTAGAGAGCTCCAGAACGAGTGGTGGTCCAGACTCGCACAGAGGACCCAGCTCTGCGCTGACAACGGTGACTACAGGGGCTTCTACGAAGCACTGAAAGCAGTGTATGGCCCTAGGCACCTGGTACAAAGTCCCCTGCGAAGCGCTGATGGACAGGCACTCCTCACAGATAATACCTCCATCTTGAACCGCTGGTCGGAATACTTTCAGGACCTCTTCGGCGCTGAACGCACTGTTCAAGAAACAGTCATCCTCCAAATCCCACACCTTCCACTAAAGGTTGAATTGGACGAACCGCCCACCGCCGAAGAGACCCTCACAGCCATCCACCAGCTCAAGAGTGGCAAAGCAGCAGGCATTGACGGAATCCCGCCAGAGATCTGGAAACATGGAGGCCCAGCACTGCACAACAAGCTCCACGACCTCTTTCTCTGCTGCTGGGAAAAAGGAACACTACCAAAGGATCTCCGTGATGCAGTCATCATCACCCTGTACAAGAACAAAGGAGAGAAGTCTGCCTGCTCTAATTATCGTGGAATTACCCTGCTGTCCATTGCCGGGAAAATTCTCGCAAGGTTGCTCCTGAATCGGCTGGTACCTGCCATCGCTGAAGACCACCTCCCAGAGGGCCAGTGTGGCTTCAGAGCCAACAGGAGTACCACCGACATGGTCTTTGTGCTGAGACAGCTTCAGGAGAAGTGCCGCGAGCAGAACAAAGGGCTGTACGTAACGTTTGTCGACCTAACAAAAGCGTTTGACACTGTGAGTAGGCAAGGTATGTGGCAGATCCTGGAGCGACTAGGTTGTCCCCCAAAGTTCCTCAACATGATCGTCCAGCTCCACGAGGACCAGCAAGGCCAGGTCAGACTAAACAGTGACCTCTCAGAACCATTCCCCATTCGCAACGGCGTGAAGCAAGGCTGCGTGCTGGCACGGACCCTCTTCACCATCTTCTTCAGCATGATATTGAAGCAGGCCACAGTGGACCTCGACGATGACGACGCAGTGTACATCAGGTATCGTCTCGATGGCAGCCTTTTCAACCTCAGACGACTGCAGGCCCACACGAAAACCCTAGACCAACTGATTCGTGAGCTGCTCTTCGCTGATGACGCTGCCCTCGTTGCACACACAGAGAGAGCCTTGCAGCGCATTACGTCCTGCTTCGCAGATGCTGTCCAGCTCTTTGGACTTGAGGTCAGTCTGAAAAAGACAGAGGTCCTTCATCAGCCGGCACCCAAGGAAGAGCATCGCCCTCCCCACATCACCATCGGCGAGTCCGAACTGAAGTCTGTACACCAGTTTACCTACCTTGGCTGCATCATCACGTCAGACGCCAAGCTGGACAAGGAGCTGGACGACAGGCTGGCAAAAGCGAACAGTGCTTTCGGGCGACTATTAAAGCGGGTGAGGCACAATCAACAGCTGAAAAAAGGCACCAAGATTAGCGTGTACAGAGCTGTCATCCTCACCACCCTGCTGTACGGTTCCGAGACCTGGGCCCTCTACCGCAGCCAACTACGACTCCTCGAACGCTTTCACCAGCGCTGCCTGCGTACCATCCTCAACATTCACTGGAGTGACTATGTCACCAACGTCGAGGTCCTTGAACAGGCGGAAACTGTGAGCATCGAGGCTTTGCTGCTGCGGACACAGCTTCGCTGGGCGGGGCACGTCTCCAGGATGGAGGATCATCGCCTACCCAAAATCACTCTTTTCGGCGAGCTCGCCACTGGACACCGAGACAGAGGGGCACCAAAGAAGAGATACAAAGACGGTCTCAAGAAGTCGCTTAGTGCCTGCCAAATCGACCACCGCCAGTGGTCTTCGCTTGCTGCGGACCGTGACACCTGGCGCTCCACCATTCACAAGGCAGCCGTCTCCTTTGAGGACTCTCGCAGAGCTAACCTTAAGGACAAGCGGCTTAGAAGAAAAAAAAACAGAGTTGTCGTAACTCAGAACCCTGACCAGACCTTCCCCTGCAGCCACTGCGGTCGAACCTGCCTGTCCCGGATTGGCCTCCGCAGCCACGAAAATGCCTGCAGACGACGTGGGCAAGCCCTATAGAATCTTCGTTCGCGAAGTCAAGCCAAGAGAGAGATGGCCTTAGTCGTCTGCTTGGCGTCTTATAACTAAGTAACTGCTCAGTTAGACACAAGAGAATCCACTATTGTAATAATAATAATAATACCGGTTATTATATAGGCGCTTTTTCCCAATTCTGCGAATCGGCTCAAAGCGCCGCGAACTGGACCCAACACGCACGCTAACGTGACACACACGCATTCACTCTGAAGGCAAACACAGTACAAGACAAACACAGGACATTCACGTGGTGCGAAGGGTCAGCTCAGCTACTGAGGTTTTGGAAATTTTGATCGCTTGTATTTGAAATTTATGAAGTGGCCTGAAACCGGTACCATAGGGGAGGGGGAGGAAGAGCCGGAGTACCCAGAGAAAGAACCCCCGACGGTTCGCCCGAATTAACGGTGACACTTACTAGAGGAGAAACGTCCGACGCCGGAACCCGGTCTCGAACCTCGGACCTTTAGCATTGGTGGCAGGCGCCTTAACCACTGCGCCACGGACCGCCCCTACGTGGACGTTGAAGCCAAATTAAACTAGTAGGTTACTGCACGCACGTACAAAGCTTTTCTTTTCTTTTCATTTTAACAATTTCACTGCCGAGAAAAAGTCCAGCTGCAAGAGACATAGATCCTCATGAGCCCCCGCAACTGCGGGGGCTCATGAGGATCTATGCCTCTTGCTGACACCAGTTTGAAACATGTTTCATGGTCGGCTGGTGCTGTTTGACTTAACAAAGGTTTTGAATTGGGGCTGGTAGTGAAGGGGTTAATCTAGATCTTTCGAGACGAGTACTTTTTCTACGATCCGACATAGTGTAAGTGTCCGTACTGTGTACTGCTCTTCATGTTGGAACACCTCATTATCTCGAAGTATCTGAATTTGATTCTGCGGGTTTGTCACGGTCTTGTAACTAGGTCGTGCATGCTGTGTTTCAGGGCAATTACAGGAAATCAAGCGGATCACCTTGGCTAAGGTCATCTGTGAGAACACCAACATAAATCTAATCCAAGCTGACGTCTTTCGTGTGGACGGTAGAGGGTAAATCACTATTAAACACATTCTACCCCAGGACCGAAATCCCCAAATGTTGAGGTTGCGTTCTAAAGGACTGTATTACAATTTTAGAATTCAGATCGAGCATGATAGTTCAAGGGTGGTGCCAGAATAGCTTGGCGCCTATGGGCGCCAAGCTATTCTGGCACTACCCTTGAACTATCATGCTCGAGCTGTCTTGCTGTGGTATGCCGAGGATGAATGAGTTAACGGACAAAGATAGCAACCAGCTTTCACTGACTCGATCTCAGACCATGTCACCCCGAACGAGGCCGCAGTCGTTTAATTTGGCTCGTTGACTGAGGCCTCGCGTCCGTTTGTGGAGTCAATTCGGCGCACAAATTTCACTGCTGAGGTGGTGGTGGCGCATAAGATATTTTGGCTCCTTGCGCTATCAGAATTGCTACGGCCACTGTAGAGTCGATGGAATAAACTCTCCACTCGCCGGATCACTTTCAAGGACTGAATCGTTGACTTCGCTGCACCGAAAATAAAATTTCCAGCTGGAAGCCTTTGCTGCTGCTTTGACAAAGATTTAAACCTTTTGCGTGTCGGTAGAGGTTTCAGTCGCAATGGTTCCTGCAGGAATCATCGCGACTAGAACCGCTACTGACACTCAAAAGGATAATCGGAGTCCACTGGCACCGAAGGGGCTAATCATTTTTGTTTGTGGCTGTTTCAGAAACCCCCTTGTTGACTGCAGCACCCTCACCGGCGTCAACCTCCAGCTGTGGCGGGAAAGCAGCGCCGCAAACAGTAACCCGCTGCCCGGGGGCAGGCCAAACTTCGCGCCATAGACACAAGAATAGTTTTCCCAAGACAGAGAACACAGACAGAGAAATTCAAGAAAAACAGTTAAGAAGGCTCACGAGAATCTATATCTTTTACTGACACATCTTTGAATCCATGTTGCTGGGACAGCTAAAGTTTGTGTGTGTGTGTGTGTGTGTGTGTGTGTGTGTGTGTGTGTGTGTGTGTGTGTGTGTGTGTGTGTGTGTGTGTGTGTGTGTGTGTGTGTTGAATTATCGAAGACTGTGGAAACACAGTCTGCATTAACTGAGGTTGAACGAGCTAAACTGATGGCCCTAACAATCAAGTTCACAATGCTGATGGCCCTAACAAACAAGTTTACAGTGTTCCAGAATATTATGTACATGAATTCAGCAGTTGTCCATAAAGCGCACTTTACCAAGTATCTTGTTGATACACTCCATCAGCAAACGCCGGGTGGCTCTCAATATTGCACTGTCTCGGACACAAGCAGATGTTATACGTCATGTGTGTACGTCATAATGAAAAATTATACGTCATATGAAACATTGCGTGTTGCGTTAAATTATGGCGTTTTGCAGCTGCCTGCGTCCAAGTCAGTGGTCTTTGTAAATGACTTTCCAGCGACCAATTTCTGACTGATCATAGGAGTCTTTTTCTGTTGTACAGTAAAATGATACAAACGCTTGAGATGGGACGATAAAATATTATTAACAATAATTTATCTTGTTGCCATATACACAAATATTATTTTATCTTGAACAGAGGAATGTATATTTTGGTTAAATGTAGATTTGTTGCAGTTGAGTAGTTGTTAACTCATTCAGTTTGACGGCCGTATTTCCCAAATTTTGGAGGTGCCATCTAATGACTATGCACCAGTTGCAGGAGATGGATCGACCATGATAATTCAAGGGCAGTGCCAGATTAGCTTGGCGCCGTCAGGCGTCAAGCTAATCTGGCACTACACTTGAATTACCATGGTCGACCCAGCTCCTGCTGTAGTGCGTCGGGGCTGAATGGGTTAAAGAGATTGGGGTTGATGCTTTTTGCCAGTGACTACCTCATCATTAATGTGTAGGTCTTTTAACTCATTCGTGACGTTCCGCAACCGGATACACGACAGATAGCTGTAGATAGCTGTGTATCCGTATACAAAATGCCTAGAATGAGTTATCAAAAATGCATAATACAGATTCCTAAACTATTGCACATTAGGCCTTTAGTAGCACCTTCCGAGTATAAAGCATTTGATGGATTGCTGTCGTTGACTGAGTGATTTTCAGTCCATTGAGAGAGAGTGAGAGAGAGAGAGAGAGAGAGAGAGAGAGAGAGAGAGAGAGAGAGAGAGAGAGAGAGAGAGAGAGAGAGACGGAATGAAGTGAAATGAAATGAGATGCAACTTTATTGAAATGAAACTTTTTAAGGATAAATGATTAGGTACATGTCCAACATTTTTCAATCACTACCTCGCACATCCACTCTCTCTCTCTCTCTCTCTCTCTCTCTCTCTCTCTCTCTCTCTCTCTCTCTCTCTCTCTCTCTCTCTCTCTCTCTCTCTCTCTCTCTCTCTCTCTCTCACACACACACACACACACACACACACGTCGCCGCACACATACAGAAACATAAACATAAGTATAATAGCAAATGACAAGCAGGAAAAATACCAGTTGAAGTCATTCAGCCTTATTGACGAACTTATACAATTGACGGTCTACATAACAGTTTTGAAAATCAATCCTGATAGTTCAAGTGTCAGAACAGCGCGGCACCCCTAGGCGCCAAATCACTTCCGAACCATCATGGTCGATTCACATCCTGTCCTAGTGCGTTAGAAATCTACGGGCTGTTAGTGCTTACACGCACGCAC
Source organism: Semisulcospira habei (assembly GCA_036245525.1). Classification (NCBI taxonomy): domain Eukaryota; kingdom Metazoa; phylum Mollusca; class Gastropoda; family Semisulcospiridae; genus Semisulcospira; species Semisulcospira habei. The sequence continues at coordinate 171,945,404 of BTPG01000004.1, forward strand.
GCACACACGCACGCTCACACACACACACACACACACACACACACACACAAATTACATGTTATTAACATATTCAGTGAAAATTTGAACATAACCCAACTGCAAGAGGTATAACTCCTCATCAGCCCCCGCAGTAGCGGGGGCTGATGAGGATTTATACCTCTTGCTGACATCAATTTGAATCCCTGTTCCTGTGTTAGCTAGCGGTTTGGGGTGCTGAATTAACGACACGAACTGCGTCAGCTGGTACTGAACGGGTTAGAGATCGTTGATGCTTCTGAACAAAAGGGCACATTTAGAATGCTGTTCTCTCAGTCAGCAGGCATTTAGAATGCTGTTCTCTCAGCCAGCAGCATTTAGAATGATGTTCTCTCAGCCAGCAGGCATTTAGAATGTTGTTCTCTCAGCCAAGCATACAGGCATTTAGAATGCTGTTCTCTCAGCCTGCATACAGGCATTTAGAATGCTGTTCTCTCAGCCAGCAGGCATTTAGAATGCTGTTCTCTCAGCCAGCATGCAGGCATTTACAATGCTGTTCTCTCAGCCAGCATACAGGCATTTAGAATGCTGTTCTCTCAGCCAGCACACAGGCATTTAGAATGCTGTTCTCTCAGCCAGCATACAGGCATTTAGAACGATGTTCTCCCAGTCAGCATACAGGCATTTAGAATGCTGTTCTCTCAGCCAGCATATAGGCATTTTGAATGCTGTTCTCTTAGCCAGCATACAACCATTTAGAATGCTGTTCTCCCAGCCAGCATACAGGTATTTATAATGCTGTTCTCTTAGCCAGCATACAGTCATTTAGAATGCTGTTCTCTCAGCCAGCATACAGGCATTTAGAATGCTGTTCTCTCAGCCAGCATATAGGTATTTAGAATGTTATTCTGTATGCCAGCCTATAAGCATTTAGAATGTTATTCTCTCAGCCATCATATAGGCATTTAGAATGCTGTTTTCTAAGCCAACATATAGGCATTTAGAATGATATTCTGTATGCCAGCATATAGGCATTTTGAATGTTATTCCCTTGGCCAACCTATTGGCATTTAAATGTTATTCTGTCGGCCAGCCTATACGCATTTAGATGTTGATCTCTCAGCCATCCGATTGGCATTTAGAATGCTGTTCTCTCAGCATCCTATTGGCATTTAGAATGTTATTCTCTCAGGCAGCATGTAGGCTGCCTCATAGTATAACATTCTGAATGTGCACTTTTGTTGCGAAAGGTTCTTATCTGAATATGTCTGTTTGATCAACATTTCGAGTGTCCTTAGGCAATGCACATATATCGTGTTTGGACAAAATTTTCCGGCCCTGTTCCTGGGTGGTACAGAACCTACTTGAGTAATTGCGTACGCTGGAATATCATGTATGACTACGGTTTGTGGTATCTACATTAAATTAACTCATTCATGGCGCCACGCATGAATAGCTGATAAAAAATATGCGAGAAGAACTGGGAGGCGACCTTTCTGGATGTGCTAGAGTCTGCCTGGAGACATTAACCCTTTTGGCCCCGACGCATTACAGCAGAAGATGGATCGACCATGATAATTAATGGGTGGTGCCAAATTAGCTTGGAGTCTTTAGGCGCCAAGACAACCTGGCACTATCCTTGAATTATCATGGTCGATCCATCTCCTGCAAACTGGTACGTAGTCTTTAGGTGACACCTTCATAAAGTGGGACTTGCTGAGGCTGAACGAGTTAAGAGCTTGTGTTACAGTTTCTCTTATTACGCCGGCAGTCCTGCTCCAGTAAGCAATGGTCCTCGGGCCCACGACTGCCAAAGTGGGCCCGCACACGGCTGTGCGCGGGCCCACTGCGGCCGTCGTGGGCCTGAAGACGTTTTGCTACGGGGTAATTCGAGATTCAAAAACTTGAAGTGGCAACATTGGCACATCCCGCGACCCATGGGCTGATAGTTGTTTACACTGACCATAGTCCCACGAAGCTGAAGGCGACCGGGCCGACTCCCACGCGGCTGTGCGCCGACCTAACTGCGGCCGACGTTGGCCAGGTGAGCTTTGTTTTCTCTTCATAAGTACGCCTTATCCTGCGGCCCGTATTCTCTTGTATATGAGATGTGGACCTTGGGGACCAAACCTCATTCCGGCGCTGTCGATATCTCGCTACACCTGTTTTCATCTCAAGAACAACAAGAAACATGACCTCTACACTTGTCCTCGCTGTTGTTTTGCTGGCCTGTGTCACATGTAAGTCCATTTTTTTTCTATATATTTCAATTGTCTTGTCATCATCATCGTCGTCGTCATCATCATTATTACCATCATTGTCATCATTATCATCATCACCATTACCACCACCATCATCGTTGATTTTGAGGATGATGATAACGATGATGATTATTATTATTATCATTATCCCATGGTCACATTTCTGAAACTTTGGAGGTGTAATCTAATGACAATGTACCAGTTGAGGAGATGGATCAACCATGATAATTCAAGGGCGGTGCCAGATTAGCTTGGGGCCGTCAGGCGCCAAAGTTAGTCTGGCACAACCCTTGAATTATCATGGTTGATCCATCTTCTGTTGTAGAGTGTCGAGGCAAAGTGGGTTAGTAGTAGTAGTACCATTATTATTGTTATTATTATTATTATTATTATTATTATTATTATTATTATTATTATTATTATTATTATATTATTGTTGTTATTATTATTATTATTATTTATATTATTATTATTATTATTATTATTATTATTATTATTATTATTATTATTATTATTATTATTGTTACTGTTATCGACATCAGCAGCAGCATCATCATTATTATTAATATTATTATATCATTATGTCAACTATATGAACAGTGACACTGCAAAAATGTTTTGACTTCAACTGCCCCCATCACGAGGAGCAGCTGCAGAACTGTATACAGGGAGACTGGCTGTGTCAGGCTGGAGAGGTCAGTATGCATTGCGATACAATGTATGTACGCGTTTGTGGGCCGTAAGGTCCTGTGTTCAGCTTCATGCGGGAGCTTAGTTGGAGCACCTTGCTTAGTAGTTTTCAGTCTTTTTTTTTGTAGCTCGCCGTTACAAGAAACAGCTACTATCTGATGAAATGTATTCACTGTAAAATAAAAATAACAGAATATACACAACACACCACAGCACAACAACACAACACAATACAACACGCCACAGCACAACACAACAGAACACACCATAACACAACTCCACACGACACGACACAACACAATCCTATCTAGTCCACCCCAACCTGTTTGCTGGAGTAATCCCCAGGACAGACCCACCCGCGGATTACGCCACAATACAAGTCTATGCCACTGAGATTCTTGGCGTCTCATTTGAATAAAAGGGTGCCTGTACTCCACGAGTGCAAGCCAATACATGCATATTCATTGCAGCGCAAAAGCAGATACAAAATGCACTATCAGTGTGTTCTTTTTTGTGTGTGTCAGTTCTGTGAGGTTCAGACACACGTGGGCCACACACACGGAAACTCGCCATACCACATCATGGCATGCAGACCAATTGCTGTACGTTTCTTTTTGTTTATATATGCTGACCAGAAAAGTAACGAAATATATGATGAAATAATGACATGAGATGAGAGAAGGTGAGATGACACGAGACGGGACGGGGTGGGATGGCGTGGGAGGATATGAAGGGGTGGGAAGGGAGGGGGATCAGATAGGATGGGAGGGGGTGGTGGTAAATGAGATTGGCTGGGAGGTTAGTTATTTGAGTTTAATGCCGAGCAGGCGACTAAGGCCATCTCACGGCAGGGGGTTGGAGGAAGGGGGGGGGGGGGGTAGATGAGATTGCGATGAGATGGGAGGTGATGGATTGTAGATGAGATGTAGTGGTTTGAGGGGTGGGGGGGGGGGAGGGGGGAGGTAATTTGAAGGGGAGGGGAGGGGATGGAAGGGACAGGAGAAGTGATTGAAAGAAGAGAAGAGATCAGATGTGAAAAGATAATTCTGCCCTTAAATCACAAAGGCTAGTACATTTTTTTTTAGAAAATCGATATTTCATTGTTATAATGAACATATCGCTTTTCCCCAAAATGGACATACTAGCTTTCACCTTATATAACGGCAGACATGTTGTGGCAGTGAAAGCCTTAACCCCTTCGCCGCCAGTAATCACACATTTTGCGTGTGAAACGACAGCACGCTCACCGACATTCGCGTGAAGAACACAGATATGAATGGGACAAAATTAGGCATAAAGAACATAGGAATAACAAGAGACATAAATCCTCATGAGCCCCCGCGATAGCGGGGGCTCATGAGGATTTATGTCTCTTGCAGATGGGTATCCTTCGCTTTGTCCTGGCGGTTAAGTGGTTAACCCCCTGGTGCCTTCAGCCACCGGTACTGCTGCACAAAAGTGCCCAGCCTGTCTATAACCGGCTTCTGCGTTTCAGGAGATGACCGACTGTGTGGCAAACTTTGCCCATAACGTCGCCGCCTGTGATCCCAACAAACACGAGAATGTCTGCCACTGGTGTTGTGACACAGCGGCTTGTGTTCAGTCCTTGGCTAGCGGCGCCTTTGTATCACAGGTCACAGTTCCTCCTACTGCAAAATAGAGAAGGTGCGACATGTCTGACTTATTATTATTATTATTATTATTATTATTATTATTATTATTATTATTATTATTATTATTATTATTATTATTATTATTATTAACATTCAATTATGGTATTATGATCTTGATGCCAGAAACGTTCATTCTCAACCCCCCCCGCCCTCCCCCACCCACGCCCCTCCGCACCCTTAAAAGACCTGAGACAAAACTGGTAATAGGAAGCAAAAGAGTATAAAAGAGACCAAAGAGTCATGAAAGAAAGAATGAGTGAGTGAGTGAGTGAGTGAGTGAGTGAGCGAGCGAGCGAGCGAGTGAGTGAGTGAGTGAATGAGTGATGAGTGAATGAGTGAATGAATGAATGAATGAATGAATGAATGAATCCATTCATTCATTCATTCGTTTTGCTGCCAACACGTTTCTGAAAAGCAGAACTCCCTTTACAAATCTATATTACACCAATATGTGACACAGTATCACCGATAGCCCTGCTTTATGTAGTGCATGTCACTCCCAGTTATAAACTGGAATATACATTTTTGCGGCCGTTACTTTAGCAGTTTATGTACATTGTCATGTTATCTTTTATTACCAATATCCACCCAGTTGCATTTCGCGGATGTGATAGCATGGGAGTTAGTGATCAATTTTGCTGTCCCTCTTTTCTCAAAAATCAAAATTTTACAGGTGTTTTTTTTTTTTTTTTTTTTTTTGCCGTTCAGGAAGGGTAATTGTTATTTTTGTTGTTGTCGTTTACCTTTTTCATTTTTTTTTAATTTTTTCCCCATCATTTTTCCTTTTCATCATGTATGTGAACCTCTGTCATTTGTTTTGTGTAGAGTTGATCCATGTTACTCTGTTACATTTGCCTTCATTTCATCACCGATGTCTCATCAATTACATTTCACAAGGTGCAATGTAGTGGGCAGAAAATAATGCCGCTGAATTTCGTCGTGTATTGCTGTTCTTACTTTGCGAACAAGCCGAGGTGCTGTTCAATCCGCATGTCCCAAGATGCAGTCACGTTTAACCCCTTCACTATATAAAAGCGGACACAGTCCAACTTCAAGAGACGTAGATCCTCATGAGCCCCCGGCAGGGGGCTCATGAGGATCTAGGTCACTTGCTGACAGAACTCTGTATTGATGTTCATGTGTCGGCTGGAGATCTTTTCAAATATTTTAAAAGAGCAACTTGCGTCCACTGCAAGTGAAGGGTTTCAACCATGCACCTTGCCACAGAAACCAGACGTACTGGGTGTAACTCTTTGGGTGTCGGTAGCGGATTATGTCGCGATGATTTCTGCCTTTCGGACCACAGAGATACAGCCTTGAACAAAATGAACTCAGCTGAGTGGAATATATTTGCTCCGTACATTTCTTCTTTACCCTTTGGCTGTCGGTAGCGCTTTTTGCCGCGATGATTCCTGTCGGAATCATCGCGACAAAAAGCGCTACCGACAGCCAAAGGGTTAAGCGATTTCTCGGGGCTGAACATTTGACTAATAGTGCTATTTGGTGTTTAGCATTAGCCCACCGATACAGAGTTGTTATTTAATTGAAACTTCTTTTTTCTTTTTTTAAACTTTCAGAACACGCTTGGAGCCGTCACGATGCACCGTTCTGCACAGAGGAATGAACCGTGCAATAGCATGTTCTGTTCTGCGATTTTGGGCTTTGTTGATGTTCTAGGCTGCAAAGTCCAAAATCCCGGATGAGAAATGTATCTAGATGTTCTTCTTTTTATCGACATGTAACTCGCTTGCTTTTAATCTTTTCACCATAGTAGGGGATTTGTGAAATAAAAGAATTGTTTTCTTGTTGTGCACTTACTTGTGAAGAGAGAGAGAGAGAGAGAGAGAGAGAGAGAGAGAGAGAGAGAGAGAGAGAGAGAGAGAGAGAGAGAGAGATGAGAGAGACGACTGAGACTGACTGACTGACTGACTGACTGAAACTTTATTTATCAAGGATTGAGATATTAGGCGCACAGGCCTTTCTTCCAATCTGTCCTTGCTACATCTACTGACATATAATAACAGGCAAAGCTACATTACACTCACAAATAACATCGAAAGTAATGCGAATTACAACAACACTACAAAAAACAACAATGATTTAACAAAACACACAGGTACCCATACGAAGATTTTAGCACGTGTCATAATATCCGTTTGCGGGAGCCCTCCCCAGAAACTTCCACCCGGGGGGCACGCCACAAGTATACTTTCACTCGAATGACATGCTAAGCGCATCGTTTGAATAAACTGTGCACCGGCACTGCATCCCCTGACCAGGTCTATACGGGAAGCACCCCCACAAACGGCACTGAGCGCAAATGGTATGATAAAAAATAATAGTTGCATAAAAAGAAATTAAAATATATTATGTTTAGACAACACTAGATAATTACATTTACCTTGCCTTGGATAAGTGCTTGTACAGTTTTGCTTTAAACGCAGCTAGGGAATTAACTTGTTATAGATGCAGAGGAAGAGAATTCCACTGGAAACCACCTGAGTATAACAAACTGGATTTATACAAATCAATGCGGGGCCGTTTTATGCTCAGGTTGCTCCGAGAGGTGCTGTATCTCTTCTCAGTAAGAGTAAAGAGTTCCGATAAGTAGCCGGGGGCCTTAACGTTAAGAGCTTTGTGTACTAGTACGCACTTGTTAAATACTAAGTGTTTGTCAAGAGTAAGGAGCCCAGCTGCCTCGAGCCTCACCTCAGTGGGTAGAGATGAGCTAGGAATAATAAGTTTGGCTGCTCTCCTGTATAGCGAATTTATTTTTTTGAACTGGACCTCGCTGCAGCCATCCCAAACTGTTGAGGCATAATCAATGTGGGGCTTGGTGTATCCATTGAAAAATAGTTTACGCGTGTTCAGATTAATGACCGCTTTCAGTTTAGACAGTAAGAATAATTTCTTTGAAATTGTCTTTCCGATGTGTATGAGATGAGGCTGCCAACTAAGTTGGTTATCTACAATTACCCCTAGTAAACGGTGCTGCTGTGTGGGGACAGCTTCAAATGAGAGGTTTAGAGGCGCGGGTTGCAGCTGATGTTTCTGACGTGTTGTGACTAGCATGCTTTTTGTTTTAGCTGGATTGACTATCATTCTATTTCTACTGCACCATTCAGAGACTTCTTGTAGGCTCTGCTGGAGGCTGTTGGTTATGTCAGCTACAGTTTTACCCGATGCATGTAGCGTAGAATCGTCAGCAAACATGTCACACTCAGCACTAGCACATGTGATGTGTAGTGGTAAATCATTAATAAAGATACAGAATAACAATGGACCCAGAACCGAACCCTGAGGAACACCAAGCTCTACCTTACCCTCTGTAGAATAGTTACCATTTACATAGACAGCTTGTGTTCTCGCAGAAAGATAAGAGTTAAAGAATGAAAGGGCTGACGGGCTGTTGTTGTTGAAATAAACATTAAGTTTCCTCAGCAAGATTTCATGATTTATCAGATCGAACGCTTTTTTCAGGTCTAAGAATACAGTGCCAGTCATTTTGTTATTGTTGATGTTATCTAGCCATGAATCAACCATACGTACTAATGCTGAGTGGCATGAGTGTTTGGGTCTAAACCCGGACTGGAACTTATTTAACAAGGACCGTTCTTCGAGGTACTGGAGGAGATGCTTTTGAATATGCTTCTCAAGTGGCTTTGATAAAACAGACAGAAGAGAAATGGCACGAAGGTTATTTACATCAGTAGTATCTTTGGTCTTGGGTATAGGAACAACTTTTGCTTTTTTTAAACGCCACAGGAAAAGTATTATACTGTATGCATAAGTTAAAAAATGTAAGTGAGTGGTTCAACAATATAAGGCAGTGATATGTGGAGTATATAATCATTTATACTGTCCACACCAGAGAGAGAGAGAGAGAGAGAGAGAGAGAGAGAGAGAGAGAGAGAGAGAGAGAGAGAGAAAGAGAGAGAGAGAGAGAGAGAGAGAGAGAGAGAGAGAGAGAGAGAGAGAGAGAGGTAGGTCTCACATTATTAGTGTTATTATTCTTTAATTTTGTCAATTGTGATTTTAATAATTTTAATTTTCTTGTCGACGTATCACGCACACACAGTCTGGTAATTTAAATGTATGAGACATTCAGTGTGATACGATCGAACGACCACATTTTTATATTTCTGTGCATGCACCACATTCACAAACATAGTAATTTATACCAGGGATACTCACAATGATTTTTGCCAGATGAAGAAAAACATTGCAACAACGACTATTTCTGCCCTTAGCGAGCGACCATGACCTAATAAATGGCGCGCAGTTATACATGACACTATCAATCTTGTCGTCCGCACCTTTTTCTAATCTTCTGTGTCTCTTGCTAAGACCAGTCACTTGGTTGTTTGTGGGTTGTTGGTTTTTACAGGGAGATGTATATTATATTATATTATATTATATTATATTATATTATATTATATTATATTATATTATATTATATTATATTATATTATATTATATTATATTATATTATATTGAGCCACATTTTGCTTGATACACTGCCGACAACAGTCAGATGTGATTACGAGACACGAATCAATCACGACACATTTTGATTCGGGTCAATAATCACGTCTGTCGATTATCGGCACTACATCAAGCAAAATTTGGCTCAATATAATTTGTGTACCCAGTCCAAACAAAACGTTACCTCGCGTCCTTTAAGTTGCGGCTGATTTCGGTGTTCAGACAAAACATGTGCTTGACAGACGTCTGCGTTTCGGACTATCAAAATTTAATGAGCACGCAGATTTCGTCTGACTATGATTTTTTTTTAGTGCTTTCTACTCGTATTTAGATCACAAATAATGACGGAAAATTAAAGCAGGTTTGTTTATTTTGCCTTTTTCTCGGGTTGTTGCTTACGCTATCGCTAGCGGGAGTCTTGTCAATTTCACTTCAGCGATTCGTTTTGCTCGTTTTGCTGGCGTCTGCTGTCCGTTCATGAGTGTGTATGGGTAAGAAATTTCGAGCGTACGTTCACTAAGACGTATTTAATCACTACTGCGTATAAGGAACTCGTTACTGTTGCAGCATGAGCATATTTCGCGTTTCCGTTTTGACAAATGCAAGTATCAATATTGATTTTTTGGGGCCTGTAAAGGATTCTGGGAAGAAAAGTATGTCAAGCAAATTAATAAATATTAATTTACATGTTATACAATACGTTTATACATGTGTCAAAGAAGGGAAAACTTAATGGAGTGGTATATGTATTATATGAACACTAGACACTGTAGAAGAGAGACCAGTACTGGCGAGCAAAAGAAATGCGACATTGAAAATGTCGCATTTGTTCTGCTGGTCGGTATATATTTCTTGCCTTGGAAGCACACTGGGACTTTATGAGGAATATTCATACATTAACTGCCGCGTCAACTTTGAAAGCTTTCTTCAATCCCAAAGAGTACGTGGAAGGAGGTAATGGGAATGTCGTGAGAATTATTTTTAACTTCGGTTATTATTTTGGGGCAAAATGCGCCATAACAAAAAATAATAAAATAAAATAAAAAAATAAAATAAAATAAAATAAAATAAATAAATAATAAATAAATAAATAAATAAATAAATATAACGACCTGGGGAACAAAAAAAAAGATTCCTATTGTCTAAGCACTGTATACAGTCTACTTCGCTTATAACAAGGTCGGATATAACCCAATTCGGATATAACAACACTTTATTCACCACTCTTTGAACGTAAATTACTTCGCTTATAACAAACATCTGACATAGCAACATTAAAAATTGGGTCCCCTGGCGATTTGTTATATACGGAGTTTATTGTCCCTGGATGCAATGGGCAGCGAAGCATATACCTCCTTGCTGATTTTACTGAGGACGCAATAAAGACAATTTCAAAAGTACAGTCAAATATAAGCCACATTTCGAATAGAACCCATTCCTTTGCCAGCGGGACGTTAAAATGGAGATAATGAATGAATGAAAAAAAGAACCCATTCCTTATCTTCCGCTTTCCTTCCATGCAGTCATGAACTATTCGGCCTGAATCACGCCCGACAGTTCAAGGATCGCTATGAATCAGAAAAAAATATATTATCCCATTCAGCCCTGACGCACTACAGCAGGAGATGGGTCGACCATGATAATTCAAAGGTAGTGCCAGATTAGCTTGGCGCCTATAGGCGCCAAGCTAATCTTGCACTGCCCTTGAATTATCATGGTCGATCCATCTCCTGCAGCCGGTACATAGTCATTAGATGACGCCTCCAAAATATGAGAAATACGGCCGTCGGGCCGTTATCTTCGTTCGTTAAGTGCCGGTTACCTCCTCCGCCCAAGGAACATGGATACAAAGCGGTTTACGTTTCATTGACCCATGACAAGACCTTCGGCGAGGTTTATCGTATCACAGGGTCATAAACCATCTAAAAAACCAACAACAACAACAACTTGACAACCCACCAACCTTATGGCGTCCGTTTACGATTATGTATCTGTCTAAAGAAAATGATCGACCGTGATAGTTCAAGGGTAGTGTTGGATAAGCTTGGCGCCTGCAAACTTTTCCGGAACTGCCGTTGAACTGTCGTTGTCCGTGTATCTCCTTCTATAGTGTAACTGAACCGAATGTGAATGAGTTTAAATACTCAGTGGCATTTGAATGTTCTTCATATGATACACCCAAAGAGCTGTTTCATTCTTTATTATATACACATATAATTATATTTGTTCCAAAACAAACAAACCAAACGAAAATCCTATCCTCGCCCCCACCCCCACCGCCTTCTCCCGCGACCACACTCTATCACACCCCCGCAACCCCCACCCCCTCCTCCTTGCACTCAGGTTCAATTTCGTTAACTGCTTTAACTCATTCTACCCCAGACACACCACAGCAAGATAAGGATCGACCATGATTGTTCAAGGGTGATGCCAGAATAGCTTGGCGCCTATGGGCGCCAAGCTATTCTGGCATCACCCTTGAACTATCATGGTCGATCTGTGTCCTGCACTAGAGTGCAGTCTTCAGAGGGCAACGGCAAAATTTCGGTGTTGGGGTAGAATGAGTTAACGACTCTGTGTATGCGCTCCGTCATTTCAGAAGCCAGCTAATATTGCAGTGACGTAATCAGCACTAATCGCCCTTCCCCCATGTGCAAGATTTAACCCTACGTGCGCGTGCAGCCGCTGGGACTGTAAACAGTACTGGTATTTTTGCATGCACAAGGGAGTTAACAAGCAGCTCGAATGTCGTCATTATGTGAACTGGAAAATTAGTTTTTCCTCAACGAGGCCATTTGTAATGAGGAATGGAGACAAATGAATTAACTCATTCAGCCCGACGCACGTATTTCCCAAATTTTCTAACGACTATGCACCTGTTGCAGGAGAAGGATCGACCATGATAATTTAAGGGTAGTGGCACTACCCTTGAATTATCATGGTCTACCCATCTCTTGCTATAGTGCGTCAGGGCTGAATGGGTTAATTGTGTGGATTGGGTTCAGTCGCGGCTTCACTACAACAGAACTGAAACTGGTCAAGTTGTGTTGCACCGCTATTCGCTACCTCGTACTACCTAAACTAAGTGTTATGTCTTTTGACGGATCAGTTTCTAAAACATTGTGAGAGAGAGAGAGAGAGAGAGAGAGAGAGAGAGAGAGAGAGAGAGAGAGAGAGAGAGAGAGAGAGAGAGAGAGAGAGAGAGAGAGAGAGAGAGAGAGAGAGAGAATCTACCGGCAGCAGTCGGCCTTGCGCGCTAGGTAAGGCGTATCTATTGGTTGTGTAGTGGCGGTCTCTTGCATTAGCTGTTTTGCAAGACCTTATATCCACAGAACAAAAGGTCATTGGGTCGACTTCAGCCTTAGCTGGCCACTAGGCCCGACGTCGGCTCCAAAATCTGTTGTGTACTGTGAGACTGTCTGTGGTTACCTCTTCAGTGAACATGTTTCTAATTTACATTTTTTTTTTAGACGTGCCGACTGAAAGTTACACATGTTGAGCCACTATAATTGTCATATGTCCCCACGGTATCTTTCATCGGCCGTGTGTGCATTTCTGTTTATTTTCTGGTATTGTTTATACTAATCAGTGTTTGTGATGGTGGTTACAAGAGGTCAAAGGGTGTGCGCATATCATCATATCCACCTGGTATTCACACTTTGTTGAACTCCGCGTCTGACTAGTGAAAATATCAAGACAATGAGCGTTAAACCGCGATGACCGCCTCATCTGACGAAGCACTGATATATATTGGAAAAACCTAAGCCAACAAGAGTCATAGATTCTCATGAGACCCTGCTAAAAGTGCAGGGACCAGTTGCATGAGCGAGCTTAGTCCTGCATCAGCCACTAAGCAAGGGGCGCCGCTATAGGGGCGCACCTTGCTTAATGGCTGGTGTAGGACTAAGCTTGCTCATGCAACTGGCCCCAGGGCTTCGCGCCGAGACCTTTACCTATGACAGTATTACTGCCTGATCGGGCCCTCAATGCCACAAGAACCAATGACAAAGCCGAACTCGAAATACAACGATTGTGTCTTCAATTGTAGAAAATGTATAAGCACGAAGTAACCGCTTGAAAAAAAACCCAAGCTAGTACTTCCAGTACTGTAAACATGCTGGGGACGCAACTCGCAAGGTCAGTCCATTTACCTGCCTTTACCAGGAATCCTTGCGGAGCGTGACGTAACGCTTTCGTGTGATGACAAACATTATTATTATTATTACTATGGTCGTTATGGCTATTACGAAGGTCATTATAGTTTACCAAGGAGCAGAAGAACTGTTACTTGTTTAAATCATGGGAAACAACGATAAGACATTGTCGCATTTCGTTTGCTACACAGCTGATACTTTAGTCGCTGGGCAACACCTCTAAAATTTGAGAAATGGGACCTTGAGGCTAAAAGGGTTAAAAAGACTGGAGCCCTCACAAGAAAAGTCTTATGGAGCAAAACGTGTCACCTGTCATTCGCCGACGTGAAGACCACCTCAATGATCCCAAGGTCCCATTTCTCAAATTTGGAGGTGTTGCCTAACGACTATGTACCAGTTGCAAGAGATGGCTTGACCATGATAATTCAAGGGTAGTGCCAGATGAGCTTGGCGCCTGAAGGCGCCAAGCTCATCTGGCATTACCCTTGAATTATCATGGTCAAGCCATCTGCTGCTGTAAGGATCCAGGGCTAAAAGGGTTAATGGCTTCTTCTCTCGTAAGGATGGTCACTCAAAACAGGTGTATGAATCTGCTACCACGCATAAAGCAACATCAGTTAATATCAATGGACCATGTTTTGCAATAGGAGACTATTATATACATTTGCTAACACAGCATTGTCTATAAGAAAAAAATAAAGATTAAAGTATGTCTGCCCGTGCGCACAGTGCCCAGTTGGACGGTAAAACGCGGGCTTTAGTAAGCTCTTTATTAGCCGAACTGAGCACGATTCATTTATTTTGGCGTAACAGCAAGTCGGTCATGTTTTAATTTATTTATGCAACCAAATTTTGAAACGGTTTTAACCTCAGAATCGGGTGGCTCTTTTTTCAGCTAAGTAAAAACGTTTAGGGCTTAACTCATTCGCGGCCAGCCGCATCCGGGATGAGGCTGGCCGCGAATGAGTTAACGTCTTTTGTCCACCACGAAGGTGATTTCAAGACGGGGCACCGAAATAGGGTCTGAACAAATTTTGGCCCTGGCTGGATTCGAACCTGGAACCTTTCGGACGAACGCTCTACCATCGAGCCACCCAGCTACCCCTTTCAGTTTAGTAGATGGCACTGCAACAAAACAGTCAAAGTACGGCGGAGACCGCACAACCCATATCACCAAGAGTGATCTGAGACAGATTGGTAGGGCATGGTCGGGAAAGACGTGCGAGTTGCATGAAATATCTCAACGCATTTCTATATCTTTTTGAGAAAAGAAAACATGCAGACCTTTACAACATCGGTGACACGACCGCTGGGTTCGTGCTTTATAGATAGCAGATGTCCAAAGGGCAGTAAAAATGCGTCGTACAAATGAGGTAAGGACATAGCGGATCTTCTTGACCAGGAAAAAACAACAAAACGTATGCCTGATCTGAGCCATCTGTACATATGTGGTCCTCGGCGATCTTCATCAGTCCTCGGTGCCCACAATGCGGCCGAAATACATTTACAAAATCCGTTTTGTGATCCTTTTTTGACAAAAGCGAGATTTTCATTGTTAGGCAATGAAAATCTGCTTTCCTCAAAAAATGTACGTAATCCCTCTTGCCATTTAAGAATTTCCTTTCTCTTTATCTCTCTGCGGACATGCGTCACAACGCGCACGACCTTTGAAACATGGACCAGTTAACTATGGTAGGCAGAAATTGGCCTGAATGTCAGGACACGTGGTCATTATGAAAATCTTTTCTCTTGCCCTTTATTATACCTAAGATTTTCAAACGGTGAAGGAAGACAAAATGGCTGCTGCCCAGGTTTTTGCCGTGCTGGTGTTATTGGGTTGCTTCGCGTCTGGTGAGCTTGATATTTATTTTTTAATTATTATAACCCCAGTAGCAAAACGTCCTCGGAGCCTCGACGGCCGCATTGGGCCTGCGCACAGTCGTGCGCGGGCCCACTGCGGCCGTCGTGGGCCCGATGACCTTTGCTTAGAAGTAGGCAAAAGACGGTCGTGCCGACGTCGGCATGATCATCTGCTGTTGACGGTGAAGTAAAGCTGTGAAGCGTATCCAATGTAAGACAACGTTGGTCGTGAAGAAAAGACAATTGCAACACAATTCATTTATGTTTTTCTTTTCAGAATAGACATGCAAACAAGTACACAATTTTGCTCTTTTCTTTCAGTGAGGCGGGTTCGAAGGGAACCCCTGCGCTATCGAATGAATAACTAAGTTAAACGTAAAGAAAATCCCAACGAAGAAAGAAACAAGCTTAGAAAAGACAATAACAGCACAAATTATTGATATTTCGGGTTAAAAATCATTTATAGGACATATATACAAAATATAATAATAATAATAATAATAATAATAATAATAATAATAATAATAATAATAATAATAATAATAATATAATAATAATAATTCCGGTTATTATAGGCGTTTTACCCAATTCCGCGAATCTGCTCGAAGCGCTGCGAACTGAACCTGAAACACACGCATTCACTCTGAAGACAAACACAGTACACGGCCAACACAGGACATTCACGTGGTGCGAGGGGTCAGCTCAGCTACTGAGGTTTCGGAAATTTTGATCGCTTGTTTTTGAAATTTATAAAGTGGCCTGAAACCGGTACCAAAGTGGAGGGGGAGGAAGAGCCGGAGTACCCGGAGAAAGAATCCCCGACGGTCCGCCCAAAACAAGCACACAATGTGCTATCTTTCCTTTTGGTGAGATTCCATGTTATCCCAATAAGGGCGCTTTGCATGAAAAGCTGCGAAAATTTCGTATTAGCGTTGACGGCGGTGTGTGTGTGTGTGTGTGTGTGTGTGTGTGTGTGTGTGTGGGTGTGTGTGTGTGTGTGTGTGTGTGTGTGTGTGTGCGCGCGCGCGCGCGTGTGTGTAATGGCCGTTGGAGGGGGTGGGGTGGGGGATGGTATGCATGCGTACATGCTATTACATGTGTAAGCATATATATCGCGAAAGAAGTCCCCCCCAATCCCTAGCCCCCCCCCCCCTCCCGCGACGTTGCATCGAGTTCATTCTCAGCAATGCGGCGATTTGTACAGATACAAATTAATGAAATAATTATGTCATCGTGCCATTTCTTCCTTTAATTGGACTAGTCAGTATTTCCATAGTTTGACACCTTTTTGACTCCCAAACTATTCAGCCCCATGGTCGCATTTCCCAAGTTTTAGATGTCACTTAACGACTGCGTACCTGCTGCAGGAGATGCCTCGACCATGCTAATTCAAAAGTAGTGCCAGATTAGCTTGGCGCCAAGCTAATCTGGCACTACTCTTGAATTATCATGGTCGATCCGTTTCTTGCTGTAGTGCGTCGAGGCAAAATGGGTTAAAAGACAAATATTTCATTGTTGTACGCAGTGTCTTTACAACAAAGCTGTTATTCCGGACGGTGTGAGCATCATGTGCAGAACCTGGCCGACTGTCTCCTGGGAAGTTATGAATGTCAGGCTGACGAGGTTAGTGCACAGTTCATAGTGTAATACGTTCAATACAAGATTTCTGTCCATCAGAAGAAAGTCCACATGTGCACGCGTTCGACGTTACCAGTGGGTTAAACGTGCAGATAATAGTGAAATATAAACAGAAATATATCGCATGCACCGAAGTTAATACCAGGGTGGAGGTTTGCACATAAAGTAGCGCATAGTGGCAGTAGGTTTTCAAAGCTCCAGCTTCCAACCCAACGGCGCCATGAGCATTTTGAAACTGGATGGACATGTGCGCATCGGATACGCCTTACAATACAATGCAATGCAATGCAGTGCAATGCAACGCAACCCATTACAACACAACACGATACGATACGATACGATGCGATGCAATACGATGCAATACAGTTTAGACAAACACGCGATATCACGTTTGTCCAAACCTTTAATCCACAGTTTGCGTTACACATTTGACATACTTCGAACTTCTATTTCTAAAAATAAGGACACGCTACAGTACACGTGTCTATCTGTGTCTTCGTGAAGCCCTTTACGGCCAGCTGCTAAAATTGTGGAACGGCCGGGGTGTTGTCCACGCAGGATAAATCATCACTTTGGTCCTTAACACATTCACTACTGACAACCTACAGCATGAGATGCATGTATCTACCATGCTAGTTTTGACCATGTTCACAGTTCAAGGGCGATGCCAGAATAGCTTATACGCCTACAGAAATCAGAATCATGGTCAAAATTGCACGTATTTCGACGAAACACGGTAAAATAAAAGCCCGGACACAAGCCTCGCATATTGCATGTTTGTTCGGTCTTTAACTCATTCGAGACGTGCCGCCTCCGGATACGCGGCTTAAAGCCGCGTATCCGGAGGCGGCACGTCTCGAATGAGTTAATCACTACTTTCGTCGAAACGCGCGCTATTTTTTAACTACTTCTGATGCTGGGAAATCGTCCATTTTGCTCTGTTACAGTACTGCGACGTGGAGACGTTGGAATACCATGGACACGGTATGGCACCGTGGCACATCATGCACTGCCGGGCTCTGGGCGTAAGTAAAAGTCTTTTGAGTTTCTTCTCCTTGTTTTAAATAAGACAGGCGTTCCGCAATTCAGAAGCGGGTCAAAAATGGACATCTTTTTAACATAAACCTGTCATATTGCTTATTCACCCGGCTTTTAACCTTTAGGCTATCCGTATGCTCTGTGCATCTACTGTGGGAAATCAGGGTATTTACACGACCACATATCGTAATGCACCTTCGTGTTTGCCTGTGTGTATGTTTCTCCTGCCTACTTCCTAAATTCCGGAGAAAGACAAGGGTTATATAAGAGACCTGATGCATTCTTTTGAGGATGCAGATGATCGTCTTGGTCTATACCTGCGTATTTCTCTGTGGGTTGGCGATTGGGTGCCGGATAGGCGGGGGCAGGGGGTCTAACTGTTTGTCTGTCCAGCGCTGGTTTGTGTACATGTCCGTAGCATGTTTGGTCGAGTGATTCCTGTAGGAATCACCTCGACCAAACGCGCTACCGACAGCCAAAGGGTTAATCTAATTTTGTGCGTATAACACGTGGATTGAAAACCCCAACAAGCATACGATATCGCACTTTTGTCAGAGCTTTAAATCCACTTTTGTTTTGCATCAAACACGGGCAAATTGTGAACTAGGGGGGCCTACTTCTGGTTTCCGAGCAACCTCTGTTTTTCCGAGCAACCTCTGTTCTTTTGCAGGCAGGTGGTACAAGTGTACAGAGATATATACACAATCCAGACCAAAATGTGACTGCCAAGCGTGTAAAAACATACAGAGAAGAACCGAACGGAGAAAGAAACGTCCTTAGAAAAGACAGTTACACACAATTTATAAATATTTCGGGTATCTAGAGATTAATCGCTACTTTAAGTCTATTTTGAAGAAGAGTATTTACCATTTTTCAAAATAGGACTTTATCCCTCTTAGCACCATGGCCGCATTTCCCGAATTATGGAAGTGTTACTTAACGACTATGGACCACTTGAAGGAGATTGATTGACCATGATAATTCAAGGGTAGTGCCAGATTAGCTTGGCGCCTTCAGGCGCCAAGCTAATCTGGCACTACCCTTGAATTATCATGGTCAATCAATCTCCTGCTGTAGGGTGTTGGCGCTGAAAGGGTTAAGTAGCGACTGATCTCTATACTTGTTTGTTTCTCTATTTTGTCTAATTTGACCAAAAATATTAATAAACTGTGGTGTAACTGTCTTTTCTAAGCGTGTTTCTCCGTTGGGTTCTTCTCTCAATTGCACAGAGATGTATGCGGCGCAGCCAAACACTCGCTTGCGCCAGTAATAACAGCGTTACGAATTAGTTTCTTCTGTTCGTGTGCAAATGCGTGACTGTTACAGACCATGGCCGACTGCCTGGCATCAAACGCAGGCAACGAGGCTTCCTGTAACCCCAACGAGCACAACAAGGTCTGTCACTGGTGTTGCTTAGATGACGGTTGCGTCAAGGGCTTGGCTGCCGGCCACTACGTAGCTCCAGCAATCCCCACAGGACTCCCGGATCAGACCGTGGCTCAGGGAGGGGGCAGCACTAATGCTTCTCCTGCTGCAGCAACCACGCAAGCCGTCGTCGTACAAACACAGCCACCAACCACCACCAGCACTACAACTACAACAACAGGTATGTTGTGGAGATGGCTCGTTGGTGTGTTATTCCTACCATGTAGTCAGGAAGTTTCAGAATTTCCAAAACTCTTTAGGTAATGGATGAATTGCCTGCGACCCCCATTCATTTCACGAAATGACTAAAACATCCAGGTAATTCACGAGTTACCTTAAATATGCAGCCATCTTAACCCCTTCACTGCCGAGGAAAACAGTGAACACAATCCAACTGCAAGAGGCATAGATCCTAATGAGCCCCCGCGACTGCGGGGGCTCATGAGGATCCATGCCTCTTGCTGATACCAATTTGTATCCATGTTTCTTGGACAGTGTTAGCATTTTGATCGTTAAATGAACTAAGATATCAGAAACAAAAATGTAGGTACAGTGTACGAGCAGTGGCACGATTTCCTAAACAGCTTCTGTGATGCGTAAACTGCTAATCTCACGTGTGACTATCAAGAATATCATAGAATTTACTTACACCAATAATAGGATAATGATCCTATTGCTCCCGGACGGGCGTCGAAAGCTAAAAGGCGACCGATACAACAAGTCTCGGTGTAGCCTTGCCTCAAGACCTGTTCACCTTTTTGTTCAAAATCCTGCGAGTCGGCGCATCATTCTGCCCGCCACACACCACGGCAAGATATGGCTCGACCATGTTAGTTCAAGGGTGGTGGCAGAACAGCTTGGCGCCTATGGGCGCCAAGCTATTCTGCCACCACCCTTGAACTATCATGGTCGATCTGTCTCTTGAATTGTAATGCAGTCCTCGGAGGATAACTCCAAAATGCGGGTATGTCGTACGTCGGGCACAATGAGTTAACAGACATTCAAACTTCACGAGCTACATGTAGGCCTACTGTGCGACATAGTTTTAACCCCTTCAGTGGCTAGAAAAAGTGAACGTGATCCATCTGCAAGAGACATGGATGCTCACGAGCCCCCGAGATGGAGAGGGCTCACGAGGATCCATGCCTCTTGCTGTGACCAGTTTGTATCTGTGTTTCTTGGACGTGTTGGCTTTTGGTCGTTGAGTGAACACAGATTTAAAAAAAGAAAATGTACGTAAGACGGCAGGAAAGGGGTTAAGCCGACATGCTACTAAGAACACATACACAGGCGATATTGGGAACTATTCACCCTTTTTACCCGGAGCAGGTCGCTTCACAAACTTCAGAATTCTTGAAAGCAGGGCAATTCGTGACGGAAATAATGGAATTGCCTGCGACCCCTAGTCACTACACGAAATTACCCATCAGGAAATATACTGACGAGCAAACGAGATGGGACATTTTTGGAATCGTCGGAAACACTTTAGTGTTTCCGAGGATTCCAAAAATGTCGCATTTCTTTTGTTCGTCAGAATACATGCATTGCCTCTATTAATAGCAAGTGCGGATCCAGAGTTAAAGTGGTATTGTTACCATTCAATTACAAACAAATGGCTTATCTATTGAGTTTTGGCCATAGCGGGTCCTCTTTCATCCGTCTGTCCGTCCGTCCGTCCTTCGTCCGCCTTTCCGTCGTTTGTCTGCGTCTTTAACGTTGGTATTTCCACAAAACCTATACTCAAGCCATAGACTTCAAACTTGCAAGAGGGATATTTTGTAACAAGACCTTTCTAGACACACCAATTCAAGTTGCCTCTCTCAAAGGTTAAGATCACATTTTCAGTAAGCAAAAGTCCTCGGGCCCACGACGGCCGCAGTGGGCCCGCGCACGACTGTGCGCGGGCCCACTGCGGCCGGCGTGGGCCAGAAGACGTTAAGCCACTTTGGGGGGAGGGGTGGGGGTGGGGGGGGGGGTGGGGGGGGAGGAGGAGGGGTCATTGAATTGGAAAATAAACTGGCTATATTTTGAAGACAGACCAAAAGCGGGCTAGTTTTATTACATTCTGTTGAAAGGTCTTGGTTCATCAAAGTGGAACAGCTACAGCGTGCCTGTGATTGATCAGTGTTCAGGTCGTACTCCATAGGCAATAGCTGTCCCCATAACCCGCCCGTTAGGATCATCAATTATCACTCCGGTGCCGTGGACGTTAACTCTTTGCAGCCTGATACACCCATTACTTGAAATGAAATTGATTATGACAGCTCACGGGTGGTGCCAAAATAGCTTGGCGCCTGAGGCGCCAAGCATATGCAGGCACGACCCTTGAACAAAAACGGTTGATCTATTTTCTTAATCTGTAATGTAGCTTTAATAGGACAACAAGCAATGTGTGTGTGTGTGTGTGTGTGTGTGTGTGTGTGTGTGTGTGTGTGTGTGTGTGTGTGTGTGTGTGTGTGTGTGTGTGTGTGTGTGTGTGTGTGTGTGTGTGCGTGTGCGTGTGCAGCCGCTCCCTGCGGTGACTTGTACCTTGGCACATGTGCCATCGACTTCAGCGGCCGATGCAGCGAGGCCCTAGTCACGCAGCTGTGCGCCAAGACCTGCGGCATCTGTACATGAACGGTATATAAACCATGGAGACATCTCCCGTTACGCGAAATAAACCACGAGTGCTCAGTTCAACAGATAAAATGCGAACCTCAGCGAGTATTTTATCGATCGAACTTAGCACGAGCATGAGTGATCTACACTGAGGAACAAAAGAAAGGCGACATGCTGGAACACTTTAGTGTTTCCGATGATTCCAAAAATGTCGCATTTCTTTTGCTACTCAGTATTATTTTGCGTAACGGAGGCGGTCACGCATAATTTAATTCATTTATTTAACGACATTTGAAAGTCTTTTGACCACAGAATCAACCTATTCTTTTATCTTTTAAGTCGTGCGATGCCACAGTTTGGTCGTGTTTTACTTTAACACTCCCCTCTCGACCCCCCCCCCCCCCCCCCACCCCGCCCACTCCACAGTCAAAAGTGCGATGGAAACCAGACAACCCGTATGGCCGCGTGTGAGCACAGAAAACCTTGCAACGCGTGCTCTTTATATTGCGTGAGTTACATAAATACAATTGTCTTTACTCCTACGTCACACGAACAATCACTCTAGCGCAAACTTTACCACGTGACTTGTTACAAAACCCTTGTAGCGACTAATGGCAGACTTTCTTGAAGCTACTTTGTGACGCGTGAATTTTCCAGAAAACAAAAACATGTAAGTTCTTATATTACGTCATAAGTCTATTTTTTATATATATATAGTATTTTGACGTCAGTCAATTCTGGTGTGATCCAGGTCAAACGATTTCTTCTCGCCGGGAGGAAATCGTTATTCAGTGACCTTTCTCCAGCTTGATTTTCTTTTTACGAAAATAGCGGAGGAATGAAAAAATATACGTTATTAGTAGCCGTGGTTTGCTACACGGACCACCTTCGATAGGCCGGAGTAGCTATTGTACTCAGGCCTTCGGTCTTCGGGGTACAATGGTTCATTTGACCTCCCTCAGGCCTACAAGGGTCCAGGTAGCAATAGCTACGGCAGTGTTGCCGACGATTATGAAAACTGTATTTAACCCCTTCACTGTCGAGGCAAAGTGAACACGATACAACTGCAATTGACACATATCCTGAGAGGGATTTATGTCTCTCGTTAGTCCTGTGTACTTTGTGCCTACTGGGGCGGATCTGGGGGTGATCATAGGGCTTCCGGACCCCCACACCCCGTCCAGGTAAAAAAAAAAAAAATTAATAATGCTATGTCAAAGTCCCTTTGTTGTAGTCTGGAATCCTCCCCCCCCCCCCCTCCTCTCTTTTTCCGATATTTCATCGGTTGGTCATAAGGTGCGATAGGTCCTCCCCCCCCCCCTTCATTCATACATCTACTCAAATGGATAGTGTTTACAGGGGCGGATCTAGGAAACGGGGTGGGGGTACCTGGGTTCCTGAGGCCCCCAACCCTCCTCCTAAAGGCCCAGAATTCTCTATAACGGTATTTCACAGTCCCTTTTTGGACTTTGGAAACACCCCTCTCCACCCCCCATCCCCACCCTGCACCCCCCCCCCACCACCACCACCACCACCGCGTTTTCATTTTGTGTCACTAGGAAGCAAGGTCGTGCTTGTCGGGAGGCTTTTCGTGTCACTTTGCAGACCCTCACTATACGTTACAGAATGGTGCCTTGATAACTTGGCGCCTTTAGGAGCCAGACTATTTTAGCACCACCCCTGATCTACCCTTATCAGTCCAAATCGTGTTCCTTTAACTCATTCTGCGCGACACACCACAGCAAGATATGGCTCGACTATGATAGTTCAAGGGTGGTTGCAGAAAAGCTTGGCGCCTAAAGGCGCCAAGCTATTCTGCCACCACCATTAAACTAGAATGGTCGATCTGTCTCCTGAATTGTAACTGATGCAGTCCTCAAAGGATAACTCCGAAATGTGGGTATTTCGTGCCTCGGCACGATGAGTTAAGGATATTGGGACTAAACTGGTTACAACATGCTCTTATACGCTTGTATATTTGCAGCCTGTGTAACGACCTGCGTGTTGACTCGCTACAAGGGACATAATCATCAAAGTAAGGCTTTTCAGAAGATTTGTGTTCCTTTATTGACCTCTGAAGTGTAGACTCCATAAGGTATATTTCAGATTGCAATATAAATGGCAGATTGTCGATGTCATATAAACATTTATTCTGCCTACGTCACAATAAATCTAGAAAACGTGTGGAAAGCAATCTTGTTGTTTGTTTGTAAGATTGTTCGTTCATTTCTTCCTTCCTTTCCAAGTTCGTTAGTTCGTCCGTTCACTCGTTGCTTTGTTCTTTCGTTAGTTCGTTAGTTTGTTAGTTCGCTGTTGTAAGATAGATTAGTGAATTGTTGGGGCGGTCCGTGGCGCAGTGGTTAAGGTGCCTGCCACCAATGCTAAAGGTGCGAGGTTCGATACCGGGTTCCGGCGTCGGACTTTCCTCCTCTAATAAGTGTCACCGTCGTCGGGGGTTCTTTCTCCGGGTAGTCCGGCTCT
Source organism: Semisulcospira habei (assembly GCA_036245525.1). Taxonomy (NCBI): domain Eukaryota; kingdom Metazoa; phylum Mollusca; class Gastropoda; family Semisulcospiridae; genus Semisulcospira; species Semisulcospira habei. Next base: position 171,969,686 of record BTPG01000004.1, read on the forward strand.
TCCTCTCCCACGACTTTGGTATCAGTTTCAGCCCCAAAACTTCAGTAGCTCGCTTGAGCTTGTCCTTAGCACCACGTGAATGTTCTGTGTTTATGTTCAGTGTATAAACGAATGCGCGTGATTCACGTGAGCGTGCTTGTTAGGTTTAGTTCGCGGTGGCGCTTTGAGCCGATTTTATATTGGTTAAAGAGCCTCTTTAACTCATTCTACCCCAACAACGAAATCCCCCAATTTTGCCGTTGTCCAGTGAAGACTGCTTTGCAGTGCAGGACACGGATCGACCGTGATAGTTCAAGGGTGATGCCAGAATAGCTTGGCGCCCATAGGCGCCAAGCTATTCTGGCATCACCCTTGAACTATCATGGCCGATCCATATTTTGCTTTGGTGCGTCTGGGGTAGAATGAGTTAATGCGCTGATTTGTTTATTTCATTTTTTATTAACCTTGATCTTGAAATAACCCGGGAATAGTTTACTAGAACTTTAATTGAGCTTTGAAGCGTAGCATCACAACTCCGTACACATGTTAATTATTTCAACACCGGGGTGTACGTAAAATGTAAAAGAAATAAATGAGAGTTTCAAGCCTTTTCCGTACGTGTTTATGGGTGCAAAATCACGATTCATCAAGCGCCTTGGACGTAAGTGTGAACTTGATAACCTCGCAACACGAACACACACTTGAAAACAGCGATTTTAAAAGGGGTGGTCGGTTTTGTTATCTACAGAACCAGTCCAACTGTGTACCACCCTGATTTAGCATCCTGTTTGTGGACTGACACCCCAGCGAGGTACAGTTACAACAAAATGCTGCAAGTTTAAAACGCAAGTTCATCAACCACTCACCCCCCCCCCCCACCCCCCACCCCCCACGCCTCGAGGAATCTTTAACCCTTTATCTGTCGGTAGCAGTTTTTGTCGAGGTGATTCCTATAGGAAAACCGCTACCGACAGCCGAACGGGTAACCTCCACCCCACCCGCCCACTTGTCGGTGGCCTAAAGTTATTATTATTATTATTATTATTACATGGTATTTATATAGCGCATTTCTCATATTTATAATATAACTCAATGCGCAGAATGTAGCCGCGAACTGAACCCAACAAGCACGCTCACGTGAATCACACGCATTCACTCACACACTGTACGTAAACACAGAACATTCACGTGATGCTAAGGGCAAGCTCAAGCGAGCTACTGAAGTTGTTTTTGAAAATTCAAATCGTTTGTATTTGAAATTTGATTAACTCATTCTACCCCAGACACACCACAAGAAGATAAGGATCGACCATGATAGTTCAAGGGCGATGCCAGAATAGCTTGGCGCCTATGGGCGCCAAGCTATTCTGGCATCACCCTTTAACAATCATGGTCTATCTGTATCCAGCACTGCAATGCAGTCTTCAGAGGACAACGGCAAAATTGAAGGATTTCGGTGTTGGGGTAGAATGAGTTAAGTTGGCTGAAACTAATACTAAAGTTGTGCTTGGAAAATCATTAAATATAATGCCAAATTACTCCATCCGGTCAAGACACACGGATTCAAATAATGGCTAGTTTGAGGCCTATGGGAATCTCCGCTGATCTATATCAGCCTATATGTGCCTCTTGGCATTTAAAAAAAATTATTTAATTTAAAAATACATATTTATTATTTATTTATTTATTATTTATTTATTTGTTTATTTATTATTATTATTATTATTGTTTTATTCCTTTTTTAAATTTTTTATTTATTTTATTTTATTTATTTATTTATTTATTTTATTTATTTATTTATTATTTTATTATTATTATTTTTTTTTTATTTTTTTTTTTTTATTTTTTTTTTTTTTTTTGGGGGGGGGGGGGGGGGGGGGTGGGGTCTGGGTAGCTCAGTTGGTAAAGCGTTCGACGCTTGTCCGAAAGGTCGTGGGTACGAATCCAGCTGGGGTCAACATTTGTGCCCCGTCTTTGAAATCATCGTCATGGTGGACAAAAGATGTTAAGCCCTAAACGTTTAAAGTTTTCTTGCATTTGGCTGGGTCTTACTTCTTTCGGCAAGAAAGGGATATCGTACAAATTTCATGGCAGGCGTGCTTTTATACAACTCCAAGTATACGCACCCTTAACCCCTTCACTGCCGAGAAAAATCGAACACCATGCAGCTGCAAGAGGTTTAGATCCTCCTGACACCCCGAAAACTGTAACCCGTTGCGTGTCGATTCAGGAATCATCGCGGCAGAACCGCTACCGACACGCAACGGATTAATAAATTGTGTCGTGGTTGCGTTTTTCTAAGTGTGATTCTTTCTGTCTTGGGCTTTTCGTTGCATTTTACACGCTTGTTAGTCATCTTTCTATTTTTTTTTAAATTTATGTATTTATTTATTTATTTATTTATTTATTTATTTTTTTGGGGGGGGGGGGGGGGGGGGTTGGCTGAGGTTTGTTGAGAGAGAGACTCCTTGCATTAAGGCTTCATCGTACAACAGATCCGGTCTAGACGATTTTATTCCAGGCTTACTCATCTCAATTCTCCTGGACACTGGGCGTTGTTGAATCGGGGCCGCACTAACACCACGGGTCCTACGTTTAACCCGGTATAGCGTCCTCAGTTGAGGCATAGATGGAGCTGGATCAAGGAAATAACCCACAAGACAGAAGACCAACACAAAACGAACTGATCAAGAACGTTGCCCGAAATGACGGGAACATGCCTTAGAAAGACGAAGACGAAGCAATTGTTTTGTCTTGGTCCTTCTAAAGCGTGTTTCACTCTTGGCTGGTCATTTGCTATGCGTGTTACAGGCTTGACCGCCCATCCTTTTGATAGAAAATCAGTCATGAAAAAGGTGCACAGAGTTTCAGAAACAAAGACTGCATATGGAACTGTGTCTCCTGCAGACGGGAAGAGCTGGATGCTGGACTTATTCTGTTATTTAGCATAAAGCCAGCAGGTCCATTGTTTTAGAAAAGCGAGATTTTCATGTTATACAATGAAAATCTCGCTTTTCTAAAAATAAATGGACATACCGGCTTTTGCCTAACAACGACAGACTTGTAATCTACAGGTACTTGTACACCACAATGGGGACCAACACAGTACCAGATAAGACACAGAATGGCACCCTGGCTCAGCCGCAGTCCCATAGAGCGCGCATATATCACGATTTGGCAAACACGGGTCACAATGGGTCGCGATAGGCTATCAAAGTATAGCTGCCAGTACGTCTTTAGCTCGTAGAACGGACCAAAGGTGTGCAGCCGGGTCACCAGGAGCAGTATCTCCTTACCTGCCACCGCCGGCAACGGTATATGGATCTGTCATGATAGTGCTAGATTAGCGAAGATCACTGCAAGTGCACAGGAGGCAACGTATTCTGGGATATACTTAACCCATGCAGCAGGAGTAACCCACGTACTGCAGCAGGAGATGGGTCGACCATGATAATTCAAGGGTAGTGCCAGATTAGCTTGGCGCCTGTCGGCGCCAAGCTAATCTGGCATTGCCCTTGAATTAAAATGGTAGCTCCATCTCCTGCTGTGGTGCGTAGTGCTTAATGGGTAAAACGATCGAGCCATACATATCATGAATGATATTTGGATTCAATTCTGCCAGATACATTTTGTTGGATTCTTAATACGGGTTTGCAGCTGACACCGTCGCGGACGCAGGCAACTGGTGCATAGTCATTAGATGACGCCTCCAAAATTTGGGAAATACGGCCGTCGGGCTGAATGAGTTGACATTCGCGCTGCCGAGAAGACACACCACCACCTAATTGCAAGAGGCATAGAGCAGGGGCTCATGAGGATCTACGTCTCTTGCTGGCACCACTTTGTGTCCGTGTTCTTTGGACGGCTGGCAGTCGTTGGTGTTGGACTCTCTGCTCTTCAAAGATTTCAGAAACATCATTTGCACCCGCTGTCAGGAAAGACGTTCAGACACCAAGGCACTGTCTTTAAAAATGCTGCAACCTATCAAGTTTTTGCCCCCAAGCCAGCCACACATTCTCTTAGTTTGAGCTAAGATGATCTAGGCGCGAGTTCTGACCAGGCACTGTCTTTAGAACTATCATGATCCGTGTCCAGGTTAACCAGGTCCCCCAGTAGCAGAACGTCTTCGGGCACACGACGGCCGAAGTGGGCCCCTCGCACAGCCGTGCCCGGACCTACTGCGGCCGTCGTGGGCCCGAGAACCTTTGCTTACTGGATCTGCGCTGTTAAGACAAAAGACAGTAAGTCTGTTTTCGTTAAAAGCGAGATTTTCATTGTAACACAGTGCAAATCTCTCTTTCACAAAAGTGCACTTACTGCCTTCTTGCCTTCACTGCTATGAATGCCAAGCTAACTGCTCCTACTAATTCCATGCTATACTCGCCGAGGTCATCAAGCACTGCCCCCCCCCCCTCCCTCCCCTCGGCCTTTGAGCGTGGAAGGGTCGCAAGGCTATTGAAGTACTAGACCTGGGATCAGCATGCGTATGCGGTCTTTAATAAATATATTGGCCTAGATTTTCGTAAACGGGACGTGCCGGTTATCACGTTTGCGTGACGTACGCAGACCTAGATGTAAATTGACCCTGGTGGTAAACGTGCTGGTCTGTGATTCTGGGCCTTACGGCACGCGATGGACTATTATAATAGAGAAGTTACGTTTGCGCCGGTCGATTCTTACCAAAGAGAGCTAAGTCACAGCGGATAACTAGTTTGCAATATAAGCGTACTTTCCTCCCAACATCTCCAAGAGTCATAGATCCTCATGAGCCCTCCGGGCTCATGAGGATCTATGCCTCTTGGAGATGTTTGGAATAAAGTCTGTTACTCCGAGCTTATGAGGATCTATGCCTCTTGGAGATGTTTGAAGTGTTGTCTATTACTACGGGCCCATGAGGATCTATGCCTCTTGGAGATGGTTGGAGTGTTGCCTACGCTTTTGGTGGAAGCTGGTTGTCTGCCGTCACTTCGCTCGCGTTCTTTGTTAGGCATCGTTCGTCGCAAACGCAACCTCACTATTCAGTCTCCAGTGATGACTCCTGCACTCAACCGACCTGCTCTGAAAGGTTTACTTCACTATCGGCACTAAATCAAATACGTACTAAACTCGAATGGGTCTTTACCTGGGGCTGGTTTGCATGGAGAGGTTAGTTAATTAACTCGTTCAGTGTCGAGAAAATTTAAACACCACTCAACTGCAAGAGGCATAGTTCCTCATGAGCCCCGCAGTTGCGGGGCTCATGAGGAACTATGCCTCTTGCTGACACCACTTTGAGTCCATGTTTCACAAGTTTTTTTTTTGTTTTTTGGTGTGTTTTTTTTTTTAATAATGAAAATTGCAGAAACACAATCTGCCTCAGCTGGCACTTAACGGACTAACGCACAGCAGGCGACTAAGGCCATCTCAAGGCGGATGTATGGAGAAGGGAAGAGGAGAGAGACTATTAGGGGGAGGAGGTCAGCAGGGTACTGGGGTGGAGCATGTCCAGCTTCATCAAGGTAGTTCTATGTTGGCACGCGTTCACAGACTGAAAAGGGTCAAGTCTTCACAAACAATGTCAGGCCTTCACAAAATAGATCAAGTCAGACATTGGCGTTGACATAAAAGAGGCTTCTCCGTCACCACGCAGACACTGACATAATTCTCTAAATATGACGTCATTCTCTTTCTCTCTCTCTCTCTCTCTCTCTCTCTCTCTCTCTCTCTCTCTCTCTCTCTCTCTCTCTCTCTCTCTCTCTCTCTCTCTCTCTCACACACACACACACACACACACACACACACACACAAACATGCGCGCATCTCTAGGTGGTATCGATCCTCATGCGCCCTCGCATGCACGCACACACGCACACACACACACACACACATCGACGCGCTTTCAGAAGAGCATGCAGGTGACCCGTGTACTTAGTATATCATGTAGCTAGTTAAAGTCAACTTGCTTTCACACAAATAATAGCAAGACTGAAACTGTACCGTGAAGTTCTATTTTTGTCACCATTTTCTCAAGCCTATGAAGCGAAAGTGAAACTCATATTACGTAAAATATAAAATTAATTAAAAAATATACTTACGTCATGACAAATGACGTTTGACAAATCAATGACGCGTATGTCTTGCGCCCCTTATAGAACTCACTGGTACATTGGCAGATCTGCGAGGCCTTTTCAATAGGAGATAATTCAACATCAGATTCAGGTCAAAGACATAAGGTAGAGACCATTGACAGAGAGGACAGCTCTCATATAGAAGGGACTTTGTGGGTTATGGTTCATCCCATCTTGTTTGTTTGTTTTTTTCTGCCTGCGTTTTAACGTATATCTCACACGTGTCCATTGCGGTCTCATATTTGCGAAGCCAGTTTTCGCTCCAAGCTCTGAAAACATTTTTTCACGAACTATTACTTTCGGCCGCAAAGAATTAACCGCTTTACTGCAAGTGACAACACCGCTCGGCGGAAAACACACGTAGCGACGAGTCTTTAACACCGAGCATTGGCCGTCAAGGGCTTAACCCATTAAACCTCCAGGCCGCATTTCCCAAATTTTGGAGGTGTCGCCTAACGACTATGTAACAGTTGCAGGATATGTGGTTCGACCTTGATAATTCAAGGGTAGTGCAAGATTAGCTTGGCGCCTTCAGGCGCCAAGCTAATCTGGCACTACCCTTGAATTATCACGGTCGATCCATATCCTGCTGTGGTGCGTCGTGCTTAATGGGTAAAACGATCGAGCCATACATATCATGAATGATATTTGGATTCAATTCTGCCCGATACATTGTTGGATTCTTAATACGGGTTTACAGCTTACACGGTCGCGGACGCAGGCAGCCACAATACATAAAAACTTGACGTCACACATAGAGAGAAGCATTGCGTGTGACGTCACGTTGTGACGTATTGCATCTGTTTGCGTCTTAGACAATGCCAGTCAATATCCGCTTTCGCCGTATATGTTGTTCATAAATTTCTCCAATCTCATGGCAGACAAAAGAGTAGAATTTATCTGGTATCGCCTGTGCACCATTTGTCCACCGTGACACGATTTATTTCTTCCGTCGTTGGCAAAATCAGCCAAAAGCGTTCACAAAATCCCTGTAGGTATGCTGCGCCTAGAGTCTCAATCAACACTGCAGAATGTTGGTGATGACGTGACTCAACACGTCTATCTATTCATCATATATATAATACTCGAATGCCCAATTACTACACGTGTGTATATATGCTATAAATATGTATGATCTAGCAGGAAACATCAATGCTATGTTGCATGCCAGCATAGGAACAACTAAATTAATATGTCAGGTAAACTACTGTAATGCGGGATTGTTAAGTTTCATGTTTAAACAGGTTTGTGTGTGTGTGTGTGTGTGTGTGTGTGTGTGTGTGTGTGTGTGTGTGTGTGTGTGTGTGTGTGTGTGTGTGTGTGTGTGTGTGTGTGTGTGTGAAATCACTAAGATGTAAGGAGACATTAAATAACGTTCATTCACGTACCCATTCGTGAGTCAGCAAAACACGTGTAATCATCGCTAACACTTCACATGAAAAATAATGACTTCGTTATCGTACATAACATATTTTTGCAGGCACAAAACTGCATAGCTCAACAGTCATAATCTACCCTTTTACTTTATTCAGCCCCGACCCACCTCAACAAGACATGGATCGAGCATGATAGTTCAAGGATGGTGACGAAATAGCTTGGCGCCCATAGGCGCCAAGCTATTCTGGCACCACCCTTGAACTATCATGCTCGATCTGTCTCTAGAATTGTAATACAATCCTTCAGAGGAGAGCTTCAAAATTTGGGGATTTTGGTCCTGGGGCAGGATGTGTTAAAAGAAAGCGTCCCTTTTCAAAGTGTCCTCAGAGTCGCCAGCATGTTCATGTGTATTAACCATTTGGGTGTCGGTAACGGATTTAGTAGGAATCATCGCGACTAAAAGCGCTACCGACACCTAACGGGTTAATGATGTATTGCTACCAAAATGAATTTTCTTGCCCGTACTTGGAACTTGTCTCCTTCTTGCTTAACGCTTTGCTTGTCGGTAGCACTGTTATCGCGACAAACAACGCTACCGACAGCCAAAGGGTTAACTTCATTGGGCTTGTATCCGTATGCAGCACATCGCGAAGAGGTTAAGCAGTCTATTAACCCCTCTGCTGTCTGGTCTGTGGCGCTTTTCGTTGAGACGATTCCTGCAGGAATAACTTCAACGAAAAGCTCCAGCCCCAGTAGCAAAACGTCTTGAGGGCCCACCCGCTGCCGCAGTGGGCCTGCGCACAGCCGTGCGTGGGCCCACTGCGGCGGTCGTGGGCCCGAGGATCTGTGCTTACTGGGACGGAAAGCCAAAGGGTTAGCTCACTTAGCTAATAAGGTCCTGTGAAGAGTGTATAAGAGTTCACATGTGTGTTCGACCATGATAGTTCAAGCGTCGTGCGAGAAGCCATTGTTGGCTGGAGGCGCCAAGCACCATTGAACTATACTACTCACAATAAGGTATGAGCCAAACTTAAGAAAAGAAAATGGTCTTGATTACAAATATGCAAGATTCTGTAAAAATTTTTACATTTTGTCTCGGGAAATTTTTTGACAAACTGCAGATTTAGTTTACAGTCTTGTCCAGAAATTACAAGACTTGTCCAAAACATACAATGAAAAATCTTAATCCTTTGCTTGTGGGTAGCGGTTTTAGTCGCGATGATTCCTATCGACAAGTAAAGGGTTAACATTTGACAGACAATGTGCTCATTTAAAAATCGATGACTTTTTAAGTAGTCCTTAACCCATTCAGCCCTGACGCACTACAGCAGGAGATGGGTCGACCATGATAATTGTAGGATAGTGCCAGATTAGCTATTCTGGCACTGCACTTGATTTATCATGGTCGATCCATCTCCTGCAACTGGTGCATAGTCATTAGATGACGCCTCCAAAATTTGGGAAATACGACCGTCGGGCTGAATGAGTTAAATTACTGTGAGTAGACTGTGCGCAGCTTGGTCGATCATGCTGCAGCAAATCAGTGCTATGAATAGTTACCTATTTTGGGATATTTTCGCCAACGAAATTGTAGGAGCATGGGTACCCATTTCACACTTGCCTCACAAATCCACCCGCCAACGCCCTCTCCTCACCCATCTGCCGCTCCCGCCCTCCTCCCCTCCTTCTCTCCCCACACCCGCTTTTGTCCAAGACCTACTTGAGGGCCGGTACCGCAAGGTGGGGTGACACAGACAGGGTGGACAGCGGCAGTACGCACACCACACAGGTAAGCCGACCATTTTCCTATTTCCAGAAACGTGTGCTCATCAGATATCGTCTGATATAACAGGCCAGCGCAAACATACGAACGTAAGATTGTTTGTTTGTTTGTCTGTTGTCGTTTTTGTGTGTTTTCTTATTTTTATTTTTTTGCTATTTAGCCCACTGTATTTGTGTATTCATAATAGACAGACAGGCAAAATACTATGAGCTGCATATATTTGCGAGGTAAGATTTGCAAATGACTCTTGCCTCAAAAAGTTATTTAGTTATTTGGGTTTAACGCCAAGCAGGCGACTAAGGCCGGGCCTCAGAAAGATGTGTAGTTCTTTGAATTTTTGTCTGTATGTCTATCTTGAAAAAAAAAAAAGAAAAGTTTTAACCCGAAAATTAAAATTGTTGTACTTGTTACTTTCAAACGTGCTTCACCTTTCTCGTTTTTTTTAATATTTTTTATTTATTTTTTTATTATTTTTTTTAGTAATAAGATAAAGAATACAGTTCTGGTGAAGCGCAGTATCAAGGCGCCGAAAATCGAAACTAATTCTCTCATCCCCCCCACTCCCCTACCCCCACCCTCCCCAAGTCCCCTCCCCTCGGATAAATAAATAAATAAATAAATAAATAAATAAATAAATAAAAAACATACAAAATAAAAGTAAAAGGACGAGCAGTGTTAACGTGTATAACCTCTATAATTGTGTGTGCAGGTCTGTGATTGTTTATCTTAAAATTGTATGGCTGTAAGATCCAGAATAATAGAAAAGTACACATGCGGTCATGTCCTGACTTGTCCACGCCTGGGCAGCGGGCGTCCTAGATCCGCCCTCTGAACTGACCCGTTCAGCACTAGCCAGTCAGACTAGCGGTCAGACAAGGCGGGCTATTACAACGACCTTTTGGTTAGGACAGTCTGAAATAGGTCACTGATATCACGCCGTCTGGCGTCAATACGAAAGTTATCTACCCTACATTAGAATGTCTGTTGCTAGGATCAATCAATCCAAGGGCGGATCTAACAAGCTGGAAGCAGTCCTGGCTGATTCTTACAAACAAGAATACTTTAACCCTTTGGGTGTCGGTAGCGGTTTTAGTCGCGATGATTCCTACAGGAATCATCGCGACTAAAACCGCTACCGACACCCAAAGGGTTAGATAGATTTTGTAAATTTATTTGAGTTTAATTCACATTCATGAAATACATGTTATTAAGTTTCTCAGCAGTTTTATAACAAGACTAAAATGAATGAGAAAACAAGAAAAATAAAGTCTTTTGATGCAGTGTTTCTTGAAATAATCTAAAGCCTGCGTAGTGAAGTTGGCATTTGACAACATTGTATTTATTTATTTATTTATTTATTTATTTATTTATTTATTTATTTATTATTTATTATTTTTTCACAACCGTACAAGGCAGCGGCGTATCAGATAAGTATGAGATACGGAAGGGTCCAACATTTTATTTGGGTCAATTTTACCCCAAACATATAGCGCGCAGAGGAGAGATCCTACATTTCAGGCTGTCAGATCAGACTATGACACTACGGAAACGGGGTAACAATTTGATATCGGCTCGCAAGGCCCAAAATAACAGAGCATCACACATATCTGCCGAAATATCAGACAACGTGCATGGAGGGAGTTAGGTTACCTTAATTGTCAACTTCTATCCCTCCCTCTTTCCTCGGATGATGTGGGGAGGGGGAGAGGATGGGGATGGGGGTGGAGGGGTGGGTGGGGTGGGGATCTGAAACCTCTTTTCAGCGGACACTCTGTAGCTTTTCCCCCTAATCTGCTCCTGTGAGGAGTGAATCGAAATTGTCGGGGTTAGTTAGTTATTTGACTTTAAAAGTAAAGGACGCTGATAATCACGGTCAATTAGTGATTTTAATTTAATGTAAAGAACGCTGATAATTGAGGTTAGTTAGCTATTGGAATTTAACGTAAAGAACGCTGATAATAGAGGATATTTAGCTATTACAATTTAACGTAAAGGACGATGATAATTGAGGTTAGTTAGCTCTTGGAATTTAACGTAAAGAAAGCTGATAATAGAGGTTAGTTAGCCGTTGGAATTTAACGCAAATAACGCCGATACATTTTCTTAGTTTAATTATTCAAAGTTAACTCATTCTACCCCAGACACACCACAGAACGATATGGATCGACCATGATAGTTCAAGGGTGATGCCAGAACAGCTTGGCGCCTATGGGCGCCAAGTTATTCTGGCATCACCCTTGAACTATCATGGTCGATCTGTTTCCTGCACTGCAAAGCAGTCTTCAGAGGATAGCGGCGACATTTGGGGATTTCGGTGTTGGGGTAGAATGAGTTAAGGAAAAGAACGTTAATAAGTGGGGTCAGTTAGTTTAACGTAAAGAACGCTGATGATTGAGGATATTCATAGTCACTGGAATTTAACGTTGAGAACGTTGCTAATTAGAGTCAGTTACTGTGATAATCGTTGGAATTTAACTTAAAGAAAGCTGATAGGTGGGGTTAGTTTAACGTAAAGAACGCTGATAACTGAGTTCAAGTATAGTGACTGGAGTTTAATGTAACGAACGTTGCTAACTAGAGTCAGGTAATTGTTGGAATATAACGTAAATAACGCTGATAATTGAGGTTAGTTAGCTATTGGAATTTAACGTAAAGAAAGTTGATAATAGAGGTTAGTTAGCCGTTGGAATTTAACGCAAAAAACGCCGATACATTTTCTTAGTTTAATTATTCAAAGTTAACTCATTCTACCCCAGACACACCACAGAACGATATGGATCGACCATGATAGTTCAAGGGTGATGCCAAAACAGCTTGGCGCCTATGGGCGCCAAGCTATTCTGGCATCACCCTTGAACTATCATGGTCGATCTGTTTCCTGCACTGCAAAGCAGTCTTCAGAGGACAGCAGCGACATTTGGGGATTTTGGTGTTGGGGTAGAATGAGTTAAGGAAAAGAACGTTAATAAGTGGGGTCAGTTAGTTTAACGTAAAGAACGCTCAGTGATGATTGAGGATATTCATAGTCACTGGAATTTAACGTTGAGAACGTTGCTAATTAGAGTCAGTTACTCTGATAATCGTTGGAATTTAACTTAAAGAAAGCTGATAAGTGGGGTTAGTTTAACGTAAAGAACGCTGATAACTGAGGTCATGTATAGTGACTGGAGTTTAATGTAACGAACGTTGCTAACTAGAGTCAGTTTCTATGATAATTGTTGGAATGTAACGTAAAGAAAGCTGATAACTTGGGTTAGTTAATTGTGGAGTTTAACCTAAATAATGTTGATGATTAACCCCTTGACTGCCGAGAAAAACAAAGTGAACACTGACGATCCAAATGCAAGAGGCATAGATCCTCATGAGCCCCCGCCGTCGCGGGGGCTCATGAGGATCAATGCCTCTTGCTGAGACCAAAATGTGTGTCCATGATTCTTGAACAGTGTTGGCTTTTTGGGTCGTTGAATAAACCAGGATTTCAGAAACAAAACCTAGTGTACGTGGAGTGGTAGATAAGGGGTTAAGGCTTTGTCAAACGAAATAATAGTGTACGCTGGCACTTTGCATCAGCATCTGACCTTCGGTGTGCAAAGTACACGGCATGCTATTGGAAAGACCTGAAAACCGAGAGTGACACTATTCGCAAGTCGCGGCACCGGATCGAGCAATTGAAGAAGCAGAAGAAATGGCTAGTGTTTCCTGACCATCATAGTCTGAGGATCTCAGCCGCATTAATAATGTTTGGTCCGAGGTAGCTTACTGTGCATGAGCTGTTTTGCAGACCTTCAATCGGACTTGAATCAAGTGCCTGTGGTACTTATTAAGACACTTTTTGACTCAATTCCCGCACGGTTTCTGAAAATACTGATAATAAATTATCACATTGCCAAATACCAGCCTCCTAAGCGCAAAGTTAAAAGTAGAAGAGCATTTCAAACATTGATCATCGAAAAATTTCACAATCGCCGCCATTAAAAAAATTAGCCGCTCAATTGCTGGTAAGGGCTATAGTTATTGGAATTTAACTTAAAGAACGCTGATAATTAGAGTTAGTTACTAGAATTTACGGTAAATGTAGGCTGATATTATCAGATTCCAATAATTAACTAACCCCAGCAGTGTCGAATAAGATAAATCAATCGGTAAATCAGATAAGACCTCACCCCACCCCCCCTCCACCCCCCGCAACCCCCCGCTAACTCTAGTCAATAAAGAGTTCTCGGGCTGACGTCAACCCGATAACATTTGTTCACCTAGTCAGCGAGGGATCTGTACGCAATGCATAATAAGAGCAATAATAATAATAATAATAATAATAATAGTAAGTAGTAGTAATTGTAGTAGTAGTATAACAATAGCAATAACAATAATAATAATAATAATAATAATTATTATTATTATTATTATTATTATTTATAGAACGCTTAAACTAATTTTTTTTTTTTTAAAAAGCTCTAAGCGCTTTACAAATCAAGGAAAGTAAGAGGTGTGGGGGTGGGGGTGGGGGCGGGGTCATAAAGCCATAGAAACAGGTTTTTACGAAACAGAATTCTACAATACAATCACATCACGCTCGCACGCACGCGCGAACTCACGCACAAAAAACAAGAACTAAGCTACATTGTATATTTTGAAAGTGTCGTTGCAGGGCAGATTTACACAGGCTGGACAGGGAAGCAACACTACAAAGATGAACACGTCGCTGCTTCTATTGTGTAAGTGCACGTTTTTTCCTGTTCATACCTTCAATATCGAGAACAATTGAAAATTGCCCAACTGCAAGGCGCATAGATCCTCGTGGGCCCCCGCAAATGAAGGGCCTCATTAATATCTCTGCCTCTTGCTGAAACAATCTTGTATCCTTGTTCCTGTGACGGCTCAGGACTTTTGACGTTGAATTTGCAATCATTTAAAAAAAAAAAAAATCTTCGTCCGACCCTGGCAATACAGGGGTTAATAATAATAATAATAATAATAATAATAATAATAATAATAATAATAATAATAATAATAATAATAATAATAATAGCAGGTTTTTCATCAATAACATTTCAGTTAAAATAATGTTTTAATTTGCGTTCTCCATGCTTAAGTGTTAAAATTAGCACACTAAAAAAACAAACAAAAACAAAAACAAAACAAAAAACTCTCGTTCTCAATATTAAATTAACTAAGATTTCTTACCCATCTCTTACCCTCCCATAAAAGCAATACCAGGTCACAGCCTAAATCACACAAATCGCCCATATCATGCGTAGGCCTAAGTATCAGTCTCGGCCTGTCGATGTATACTTACAGGGAAGCTCATGTGGTAGTTCGTTCGACTCTCGTCCAGAAGGTCACGGATTCGAACCGAGCTGCCGTAAAAATTCAAATGTTGTTTAGATCGCTTTTCGATGCTCTGTGTTTGAAATCACCTTCGTGGTATTACCTTAGTACAGTACCACTGCACCACCGCGGCTCTAGTTTGAGAGGGACGATAACTTTACTAGAGTTACTTCCCTTATCTATCTAAACTTTTGCAGTTTACTTTTATAGTATTAAGTTTTCATCTAAGTTAGTTAAGATTTTTATATTTGTATTACTTAACAAAATGTTAAAACATATTCTATAATAAAATTTATGAAAAACATGTTGTATTCTATTTCGATGTTTAAAATATATATACATTATTTACTGCGAAAAAATGACACTCGCTCTTTTAGTTAAAGTACGTTTGAATGGGTCAGTTTGAGACCTCCTATGCTGTACCAAGTTTGAGTATGCTCGCCCTTGTGCGAGCATACCTTGACCTTTAACACTTTTAGAATGGCGTTCGCTCCGAACGCTCATTAAAAATCAATCAATGTCATGACCCTAAACCCTATCTTTCTTTACTGATACTGATCTAACTATAAACGATTGTACTATTACAATGCCGTTCAAAACAACAGACAGTCAACAGTTAGCTAAAGATGAGCTAAGTGTTAAATGCCCAACAGAAAAGAAAATATATATATGTGTGTGTGTATAGTGAATATGGGTTGTTTCTGTATCAATTGTTGGAGATGCATCTTGCAGAAAATATGTTTTAGAAATAATAATAATAAATAATGCGTGTCTGAAGATTTAGTTTGGTAGTGTTATAATTATTCAAGTTTCTTTTGATTCCGGGAACAACATCATAATTATCAGTAATTCGCTGTCATATCTCAAATGATGATAGAAGTTTATTGCCATATTATGTAGTAATACATTAGAAAATCGTTGCGGTGCTGCGCAACATAAAAAGAAGAATATTAATCACATCAAAATATAATTAAGCTACTCACGTGCACACACACACACACACACACGCACGCGCGAGCGCACGTACGCACGCACACACGCACGCACCGTATGCCTTAGTAACTATTGTGGTCTAAAGAAGTACCCAACGGAGAAAGAAACACGCATAGAAAAGACGGGTACAACACAATTTATTAATATTTCGGGTAAATACCCTTTGTCAAAATAGACAAACAAACAAACATTGTGGTCTAAGCATAAAAAATTGTGGTCTAAGCATAAAAGCAATAAACACGATTTGACAGTAACACAAATCACATAGGACATATCGTAATATAAAACTGAACACGTCACTTGCATCATAGACACAACAGTTCAGTTAGCCCTATTTCCTACACATTAGTTTGGCCAGCCACCTGCTGCTGTGGTATGCAGTCGCTCCCCGCTGCGAGCAGGCTATCTAAGTCACTGTCTGGCATCAACTCTTCCTTCTATAATCTCTGTTGCGGGACTACCGATGTGTGTGTTATGACTGTGTTTAATGTTCTCTATCTCTGCTTCCTCAGTTTTCTACATACCCTGCGGGATGTTTGACAGCAGATACACTTAGTAGTAGGATATTGGAAGAGAATTCCCTTCTAGCATCATGAACAGATCTTCCAGGCAGTATGACTAGGCGCGCGCTAATGATTAATTGCCACCGATGGCTTATCTTGCACTCAGTTTCACCCGACCGCTCCGTAACTAAAAGTGTGTTCTGCACAGCCGTGTAGATGAAGTATTATGCTGATAGCTGGACAATACTGTGTATACATTACATTAAACAGTGGGACGGATGGGTCAGGTTTGGCGTTTGTTTGCATCATTAACAGAAAAGTCTGGACAGCAGTTGGGTAAAAACTGTTTTTAAAACGACTCGTGCGAGTTCCGATCGCTCTATAACGGCACCCTGATGGCAACATCTCATACAACTCATGGGTTGGGTGGGCGAATCATCTCGGAGGATGGATCTAGCCTTTTTTAGCATTCTTTCGTGGAAGAGGGACTCTAACGAGGGCAAATCGATACCTATGATTTTCGATGCAGTTTTTACTACTCTGTTTAATTTGGATCGCTCTTTCTGTGTGGTGCTGCCAAACCAAACGGTCAGGGAGAAGGTCAAAATACTTTCAATAACTGCCCGGTAGAAGTTGGTCAAAATTTGTCTGCAGACGCCAAACGTTTTAAGACGTTTGAGAAAATACAGTCGTTGCTGTGATTTTGTTCACTAAAGAATCAACGTTTTTTCTCCCATTTAAGATCGTTTGAGATTTGGGTGCCGGGAAACCTGAAACAATCAACAATTTCAACATGGCTACCATGTACGCTTAACCCATTCAACCCCAAGGACTTATTTCCCAAATTTTTTTTTAGGCGTCATCTAACGACTATGCACCAGTTGCAGGAGATGGATCGACCATGATAATTCAAGGGTAGTGCTTGATTAGCTTGGCGCCTTTAGGCGCCAAGCTAATCTGGCACTACCCTTGAATTATCATGGTCGATCTATGTTCTGCTGTAGTTCTTCGGGGCTGAATGGGTTAACAGGAAAATCGCTGGCCGAGGTGTGTTCAGTTTATCTCGTTTTTACCACTAATTAAACCCATTGCTAGCCTTCACAACCAAAGACGATTGGTTGGTTAGTTCGGGTTTAACGTCCACAGCACCGAGGTGATCATGGACGGCCCTGACGGGCGGGTTATGGGGTACAGGGAAATCTATTGCCTATGGAGTACGACCTGAACACTGATCAACTCAGGCGCACTCCAACTGTGCCACTTTGATTTACCAGGACCTTTCAACGGACATGCTATTGAACAAATCCGTGTTTGTTTTTTTTTTCTCCCTGGATTGTGAGTCCAGCTACCGGGGCCGAGACGGGATACGAACCCACGACCCGGCGATTCCCTTCGCTCTCCTTCTCCGACGTTTAACCGCCTGAGCTATTTCGGACTCAACCAAAGACGATAACTCATCCAAACCTTTGTAAAAGTAGCTGAGACAGCACCCTCAATACCTAGATGGAAAAACTAGTCACGAAAAGTCAAACAGTACCTACTGCTTTATATGAGGTTTTCGATTCGGTGTAATGATCAGCTTTCAACTGTGTCCAGATCAATCGACTTTCCCAGTAAGCAAAGCCGCTCCTTGGGCCCACGACGGCCGCGGTGGCCTTGCGCACGGCTGTGCGCGGGCCCACTGCGGCCGTCCGTTCGTCGTGGGCTCGAAGACGTTTCAAGTTGCGGGATACCGGGGGTTACAGTCGTACCGTCAAGAAGTCTGGGTATACTGAGAAAGTAGAAATTCCTGTCTTTAAAGTGCCTCTCGGGAACGACACTGGGCGGCATAGCACTACCACCAAACAGCAGTTGCGGGAGCAAGATGCGTGCGCAAGTCTTTATTTCACGGAGTGCCCATTCAAATCCGCTGTAAGCAATCATGCCTTCACAGAACAACTTTCCGTGCGTTTGGTCTCGAGTAATGCACATTTTCCCAAGCGTTTCTTGTTTTGTTGTTGTTGTTGTTTTGTGCTGAATAATTTTATTGTTTTTTTTCGCGCTCTTAATGCCTGTCAGTACGATATCACAAATAGAATGCGAATTATGGCTGACATCCCGTCATGCGAACCAAATGACGAGTACTTAGTTGGACCGATGAAATACTAACAAAAGGCTAAATAAGTGATTTTATTCCATGTTGATGTATGTCTGTTCTCTAGTGGCGGGCTGTGCAGCAGCCTTGGCCATCACGACAGAGAGGCCCTGTGAGGATGCGCCCATTGGCTGCGAGAACCACGTGGGCATCTGCAAAGACCTTATAGACTCGGTGGCCTACTGCCCCCGTTTCTGTGGGCTCTGCACAGGTACAATGGACACACCAGTTCACACTTTTTCCCATTGAGAACAGGCGCGGGATGGTCTTTGCGTCATTGCTCTTGACACGAGTAGTATTGAATAGTACCAAGGTCATGATCATATATGAGAATCCAGAACTCATCGAGTCGCGCTATATAGATTCAGGGGCGGATCCTGGGGGGGGGGGGGGGGGCATTGGGGGGTTTTGGACTCCCTCGCTCCCCCCCCCCCCCCCCGACCCAAAATTACTTAAAATGCTATAATAAAGTTCCTTTTCGGGGGTGTTTGGACGTAGTCTAGCGTCGTGGAGACCTTCTGTGTCAGGTTTTGCCCCCCCCCCCCCCTCCCTGGAGCTAAGTGATCCGGCCCTGAGATTCTCCTACACAAAACTGCACGACACACTCATAGTGAATTTCTAACTTCTACGATTCTCAGAACGTATTCGCTTCGATTGTCACCAGCCGTTTTCATAGCAGTAGTAAAAAAACAACATATTTTCCTCCCAAAAGTGGAATCAATTCACTCATCTTGATCCGTGGAGTGTAACTACGGAAATTAACTTCTCCTGTCATCTTCGAACTGGTAGCATCATTACCTCCCTTGTAAATCGTCATATTTACTGCGGTACCCGTCTTAGGAGTAATGACGCAACGACCACACCTGCGCCTGTGCCCATGAGTGCCGGAGCAACAGCGAACCACACCCAAATGTTAGAGGGGACGCATGAGGATCTATGCTTCTTACTGACCTCATTCATATCCGTGTGTCACAGCCAGGTGAATTTATGCAGAGGTGATTGTGTAGTGATTTAGATATTCAGTCATGTCTGCTTCAGTTACGACTGAGGTAATATAGGGATAATTTTGATTTCGATTAGAGGTGATTCCGTTGTGATTTTAGATATATCAGTCATGTCTGCTCGATATAATGGGTAATTTAGGGGTAATTTTGATTTGGATTAACCCGTTCACTGCCGAGAAAATACGAAAACTGCAAGAGGTATAGATCCTCATGAGCCCCCGCAGTGATGACACCACTTTAAAGGTATTTGGTCTTGTATGTCAAAGACTGAAGCAGCACAGTCTGCCACTGAGCGGGTTAGATTCACGTACGTACCCGCTCCACAAAGTGTTCTTTTCTTTGACACATGTATTGAAATATTGTATAACAAGCAAATTAATATTCATGAATTTGCTTGATATACTTTCCTTCCCAAAGGGCCATGCGCGCCAAGAAGACTCGACTTGCATTTTAAAACAGAAACGCGAAATATGCTCACGTTGCAACATTAACTAGCTCCTTATGTGAAGTAGTAATGAAATACTTTTTTTGGTGTGTATAAACGCTTGAAATTTATATCCTACATACACACACGAACGGAGAAAAGACGCAAGGAAACGTGCGAGTCGCTGGACTGGCAAGTTAAATTGACGAGATGTCAGCCGGCGATACCGACAACCTGAGAAAAGACTAACTAAATAAAGAAACCTGCTGGCATTTTTCGCAATTATGCGTGATCTAGTTACAAGTAGAATTTACTGAGTAATACGCATGGTTATGTAATGCACTGATATCTTCATAGTCAGACGAAATCTACGAGCAATATGCCGTCGTCTGCCGCCATTCATGTGTTTCGTCTCAACACCGCAATCAGCCGCAAAATGAATGACGCGAGTCATTTTTGTTTTGGACTGCGTACATAAATTATATTGAGCAACAGTTTTGTTTGATATAGTGACGATAAACAGACAGATGTGATTACTTGACTCGAATCATTATGTCCTCGTTTAACGACTCGGACATTTTGACTGATTTGGGTCTCGTAATCACATCTGCCTTTTATGGGCACTATAACAAGCAAAATGTTGCTCAATATAATATAATATAATATAATATAATATAATATAATATAATATAATATAATATAATATAATATAATATAATATAATATAATATAATATAATATAATATCGAGTGTGACTGGACTACCTAAAGGTTGACCGCCTATACATGCATGAGGTCTCCCCTTCTTGACAAAAATCCATGAAATTATGAGAGGATTGGTTGATTTTTTTCTTCTTCTAAAATCAGTGGTATTTTGCACGCAGGCCCGACTCCTGTGCCGGTGTGCCGGGACTATGACAGGGGCTGCTCAGTGCTGGCCAACACAAACTACTGCAAGCTGGAAATCGCCTCCAGCCTGTGTCCCAAGTCCTGTGGATTCTGCTGTAAGTCCTGGAAGGTCTAAACCGTTTTGCATACTATATGCGGACAGATGGCGCCCATATCTGGATGAAGGTTTTACATTTGCCGATCTCACGAATAGCCTAACGCCATGTGCAGCGCGACTAAAGTTCAAAGGACAGGAAAGTTGTTGTTGTTTTTTTCCACCGGAACAACATGGGGCGGCTGCTTCGTTAACTCATTCGCGGCCAACTGCATCCGGATGCGCGGCTTATGCCGCGCATCCGGATGCGGCTGGCCGCGAATGAGTTAACCATCGCAACATGTTGCGGGTAGAAGTATTCCAAGTCTGTTCTGTTTCACCTGTAACTTTGCTATTTGTAAGATTTTGGTTCCCTAAACTCATAGGAATGAGTTTAGCATCCTGTAAGGAATAGACACTAAAGAGCAACAAAAAAAAAAAAAGAAGCGACAATTTTCGAATCAAAATATTGTGGCATTTCTTTTTTTTTTCGTCAGTATAACATTGTTTAGAAAAAAAAGTACTTCTTCAGTCTTTCTTTTTTCTTATTTTTAATAACCAGGACGTAAATGTACGTCCCTTGTGCGTACGTTGTGAGTAGAAACTTCCAAGTCTGGCGTTCTGGGTCTAGCTGCACGTGGATTTCAATAGTCAGTACCTGCATGCCACAGTTCTAGCGGCATTGGTTTTGAGCTATTTGTAGCCTCAGGCAAAAATCTCGCTGCCGTGCAGAGGGGCAGGTGGTTGGGATCTGCTGGCTTTTTCCTAAGTCTCTTGCATCTGGTGGCCGCTTCCCACATTTGGGAGGCGTCACCTGACGAATTCTCAACGGTTAACCCATTTAGGAAGGAGACGAATCGACCATGACAATTCAAGGATAGTGCCATATTAGCTTGGCGCCTTAAGGCGCCAAGCTAATCTGGCACTACCCTTGAACTGTCATGGTCGATCCGTCTCCTGCGCTTGGTACATAGGCATTGGTGGACACTTCCAAAAGTTTGAAAGTGCGCCCGTGGTGTTAAATGGGTTAAGCTATAAGGGAGACTGATGACGTCAGTTTACAAAAGACAGGTTGTTTTACTTGCAGCGGAGCCCACAACCACTACCACGCCCGAACCTACCACCACCACCCTGGGTTACACTATGATTCCTGGTAAGTTACCGGCGCGCCGTTTCGCAGGTATTTTAGTAAGCAGTGACAGCAATGTCAGCCGTCGTGATTTTTGTACCTGCGGGAAATTCCAATGTAAGAGGACGAATTGTATCGGACAAGTCTTTCTGACCACAAAAGAGATGTTAATTGATTGTACATTGCTTAACGTCCCGACAGCAACCAGGCTTTCTCAGGACGTGCCTGCACTGCGTGTGAAGAAAACAACTAAACAGAATATTGAATAGCCGGTCCAATACGTTAAATAAACCTACGACATGGGGCCTAAATAAAGCTAAGACCATTTAGCAACACACATCCAATATCAAGAGCTACAGGCAGCGCAGACAGTATGGAGAGTTTAAAAAAGGAAAATACAGGTGAATGGACCAAGGGTAGACAGAAACACATGCCCCAGAATAGAAAGGAAAACCCACCCTGTGGGGCTGACCAGGGTGACCCTGAGAACTAAAAAGTAGTTAACCCCACCCAAGTCCACCAGGGCAGACCCGTGTGGGGGTCACAAAAGAGATGTGCCACGTGGAGACACAAGACATGCAGAAGTCCATTGCTGTGCTACGCGAGATTTTCATAATGAAAATCTCGCGTTTCACAACAACGGACTTATAGACAGTTTGACATCGGAGAGCACAGCGTTTTTTTCCCCCAAATATCTCCGCAGAGAAACAGTTTGGTTTCTGTACCACTTAAGAACAAATATCATTTATTACCAGTTGACCTAATGTGGATTTTTTTTTTATTTTTTATTTTTTATTTTTTTTACTGAACTCATATGATTTATCGATTTTTTTTTTTTTTTATTTTTTTTTGTTGCTGTACAGTCGTAAAAATTTGCTTAGAAGGACAAGAGCTTAGAAGGACAAGAGCATGCCATTTTCAATACCCTAAATATTTCAATATCCAAGTCAAGCATGCAGACCTCATGTATGCCTGCGCTGTTTCAGGTTTCACGTGAAAATGAACCATTCTTATACTGGGCTTAATAACCTGCGGCACATTAACCGTTTTAGCGCCATAGCTCGGGAATTTTGAATTTTGGAAGTGTTGCTTATCGACTATGTACCAGTTGGAGGAGGTGGGTTGACCCATGATAATTAAGGGTAGTGCCAGATTAGCTTGGCGCCTGAAGGCGCCAAGCTAATCTGACACTACCCTTGAATTATCATGGACAATCGATCTCGTGCTGTTGGGTGTTGACGCTAGAAGGGTTAAGGGATGTAACATCAGTCCTTTCATGAAAAGATTTTGAATTTTTTCGACTGTACAGCAAAACCGACATTGTTCAAGACTGCAGAAAGACTGCAGTAACACAGTTTCCGCCAACGGGCACTGGCCGGGTTAACCGCTTCATTGCCAGTGGTCACGAATTGCGCGTCTGATACTACTGCACACTGACCGACACTCGCGCGAAGAACACAGATGTAAATGTGACCAATATAGGATAAGGAGCATAGGACTAACAAGAGACATAAATCTACATGACCCCGCCCCTGCAATACGCAAAGACTATAGGTCCGAAGTCGACCCGAGTGGGCCCGTGGACGACTGTACGCGGGTCGGCCATTGCGGCCTACTTCAGCCTGATAGCCTTTTGGGGACTGGGTATGTCTCTAGCAACTGGGTAGCGTGGCTTTGGCCCGTGGGTTAACACATTCTACACCAAGGACCGAAATCCCCAAAATTTGAATTTTGCCCTCTTAAAGACTGTATTACAATTCTGGGGTGGATCAGTTACCTCGAGGTGCGGTTGGGTGGGCGAGGGGGGGGGGGTGGGGCCAACGTTTTGTTTGGGACCTTCAACCTCATACTAAAGGTCTCCCTGATCTGGTGGTGGTGGAATCTCTGGACCCCCTACACCACCACCACCAGATCCGGGCCCGAAATAATTCAAAAAGCGGTATGTGGGGGGGGGGGGCGGATGTTGAGGGGGGGGGGGGGAGAGAGAAAACGTGTGCTTGTTAAGACTCTCCCCATTCGGCAAAATATTAAACAAGGAGAAAGGGGGGGGTGGGGGAGAGGGGCAAACACCTAAAAAAACCCACACTTTTGTTATAGCACTTTTTAAAATCGGGGTGGGGGGAGGGGGGGGGTGTCCGGACCTCTGGAGCCCCTACACCACCACCACCAGATCCGCCCCTGCAATTCCGGCGTCAGATCGAGCATGACAGTTCAAGGGTGGTGCCAGAATAGCTTGCTCGATCCATGTATGTTTTGAGCCGCTTGTTTTGTGCTGTTAACATATTGTTTTAATGTTGCTTTTAATGTTGTAGTTTAGCAAGGACAAACACGAAAAGAGGCCTGTGCTCCTATTGTTTCCATCCTTGAGAAATAAAGTATTATTCATTCATTCATTATAATAATAATAATACCGTTATTATATAGGCGCTTTTTCTCAATTTTTGGGCAAATCGACTCAAAGCGCCGCGAACTGAAACCCAACACGCACACTCACGTACCAGACACGGATTTACGCCATTTAAGACAAACACAGTACAAGACAGACGAAGGGCCAGTTCAGCTACTGAAGTTACAGAGATTTTTGATCGCTTGTATTTGAAATTTGTAAAGTGGCCTGAAACCGGTACCAAAGTGTGGGGGGTGAGGGGATGCGTGGGGGGGGGGGGGGGGTGTGGAAGAACCGGAGTACCCGGAGAAAGAACCCCCGACGGTCCGCTCGAATTAACGGTGACATTAACCAGAGGAGAAAAGTCCGACGCCGGAACCCGTTTTCGAATCTCGCACCTTTGGCATTGGTGGCAGGCGCCTTAACCACTGCGCCACGGACCGTCCCATTCATTTATTCATTCATTCATTCATTCATTCATTCATTCATTCATTCATTCATGTCTCGCTGTTGTGTGTCGGGGTGAATGAGCTAATGGTGCTCTGTATGTGTGGCCAGACCCAGCGTGTCAGAACATTGACCCAGACTGCATCACGCTGCTGCAGGTCCACTACTGCGGGGAATCGGACATTGTCCAGCGCCTGTGTCGGCGGTCATGCGACCTGTGTCCGCTAAGTAAGCATTCTTCAATTTTAGAATGAAACAGACTGTACTGATGCGTACTTAATTCTTTACATTCTGATACACTATTGCTTGAAATTAATCTAACTATGATAGTTCAAGGGTGGTGCGAGAATAGGTTCGCGCCTGCGGCGCGAAGCTATTCTCGCACCACCCTTGAACTAATATGGTTGAATTGTCCTCTAATCTGTAATGTAGCCTTCAGAGGACAATAAGCAAAACAGAACAAAACAAAAATAAATTAGCCTCATGATGTAAACGGTTTTGTTTTCCTTCCTACGTCACACGACCAGTCACTATAGCGCAAACCGTACCATGTGACCGTGATATAAAAACCCTTGTAGCGAAAAATGGCGGAATTTTTTTAGCCCTCTCTATGACGCATCTTGGATGCGAGTTTTGTTCTATAACAGATCACCAAAACGTTCTAAAGTAAAACGTTGCATAGTGTTGTTCGAAACAACAAGCACTCAGTACTGGAGACGGCAACGTCATGAAATATTTTATATTACGTCATGAGTCTATTATGTTTAAATGTAATAATAATAATAATAATACCGTTATTATATAGGCACTTTTTCGCTATTTTTGGGCAAATCGACTCAAAGCGCCGCGAACTAAAACCCAACACGCACACTCACGTAACAGACACGGATTTACGCCACTTAAGACAAACACAGTACAAGACAGACGAAGGGCCAGTTCAGCTACTGAAGTTACAGAGATTTTTGATCGCTTGTATTTGAAATTTGTAAAGTGGCCTGAAACCGGTACCAAAGTGTGTGGGGTAGGGGGGTGGGTAGGGGGTGGAAGAACCGGAGTACCCGGAGAAAGAACCCCCGACGGTCCGCCCAAATTAACGGTGACACTTACCAGAGGAGAAAAGTCCGACGCCGGAACCCGTTTTCGAACCGCGCACCTTTGGCATTGGTGGCAGGCGCCTTAACCACTGCGCCACGGACCGCCCCATGTATATTCCTTTGACGTCAGTCATGTCTGGCGTGATCCAGGTCTTGATTTCTTTTACGAAAATAGTGGAGGAATGAAAACAAATACGTTATTGGTCGGAGGGGTTCGTTGCACGGACCCTTGAAGGCCTTCGGGAGGTCAAAGGAATCATTGTACCCCTCAGGCCTTCGGCCTTCGGGGTACAATGATTCCTTTGACTTCCCTCAGGCCTACAAAGGTCCGTGTAGCGAACCCCTCCGACCAATAACTTATAATATTCCTTTGGCTGTCAGTAGCGTTTGTTTGTTTGTGTTCCCCCCTCCCCCCTCCCACCTCCACCCCCCCCCTCCCCCCCTCCCCACCTCCACTCCCTCCCCCCCTCCCCCCCTCCCCCCTCCCCTCTCCCTCCTCCCCCCCCCCCCCGAGGTGATTCCTGCAGGAATCACTGCGACAAAAACAAGAACAACAATAACACAACCACTACCGACAGCCCAGTGAAGGGTTATTAAACCAGCTGATAAAAACTGTCGACGATTTTTTAGGACTTTAGATAATTTCCGATGAGTTTCGCTAATTTCCGATGACTCTTGATAGCCTCCGGGAACTTTCCGTGACAGCCTTGCGGAGACTTCCGATAGTTTCCGAGAACTGCCGAGGTTAAGTGGTGCCAATCTCTTCCAACAAGAGGCATATATTCTTATGATCCCCTGCAACCTGCATGGCCCCATGAAACTCTTTGCCTCCTACGGATGGGTGGGTGTGGATAAGCAACTGTGTACCCGAGACCCTTGACAAAACTTAACCCTTTGGCTGTCGGTGTCGCTTGTTGTCGCGATGTTTACTACATAAATCGTCGCGACACTGAGAAAGCGCAGCTGACAGTGTAAAGAATAACATAAATTGACAAAATTTAGCATAAAAATTTAATATCCTAAGGATGGTACCTTCAAAATTAAAGCATTGTAAATTGTATACAATTATCGGGCTAGAAAATTTGATGAAAGTTTGCACGGCGAAGTCTTTAGTATTTTTCTGTCTCTCTAAAGTCATGTTGTGTTAGAATGTTACCAGTGGGACAATTTGTGATATGTTGATTTGTCTGTATCAGTTGAGGTTCCAATCACGGCATCTCCAGTCACCCTCAGCACAAAGTCAGGTATGCTATTTACTCCAATAAAAACCATATTCACTGAATGCGCAAAAGGCCATTTGGCCAACGTCGGTCGCCGTTGCCCCGCGCACGGGCGTGCGCGGGGCAACGGCGTCCGACGTCGGCCAAATGGCCTTTTGCGCATTAGGTAGTTTCCTATTCTTTCTTCTCCATTGTACTAGCTGAATGTATGGGGGCCCCGAGTATCTCCTGCCCCCCCCTCCCCCCCCCCCTTTTCCCTCACCCCATATTTTGGGAGAAAAGGAATTGTGGAGGGAAGCAATTTAAAGGAAAAGAAATCATATAAATTTCTTGTATATTTTGGAGGTTACAATGTCGCCTGAAAAAAATCTTCTGACGCCACTGTGACACTACTTTTCGATTGCGGTAGACCTTTCAACATTTCAGTAGTTCTGTCTGCTTAGACTTCATTCACTGTATTTCGTACAGTGATTTAGATTGAAGGCTATTTTTTAAAAATCTTCTTTCTTTTTTTCTAAGTAGTACGTTAATTATTCTCAGCAATGCTGCATTCTTGTGTTTGTTTGAGTTTTCCCGATCGTTGGAAAATAAATTTGAATCCATCATTCCATGCCTATTGGACACGGCTGTTGTAGTTGTTATAATAATTATGAGCAGTACGTTCGATTAACTGAGGTGTCTGTGTGCAGTTCGAAAGAGACTATCAGACCGAACTCGGCTGCAGTGAGCTTACGCACAGTCGTGTTAACCCTTACAGTGTCGGCAGCGGTTTTAGTCGCGATGATTCCTCTAGGAAGGGATGGGTTGTGTTCCTGTAGGAAGGTATGGGTTGTGTTCCTGTAGGAAGGGATGGGTTGTGTTCCTGTAGGAAGGTATGGGTTGTGTTCCTGTAGGAAGGTATGGGTTGTGTTCCTGTAGGAAGGGATAGGTTGTGTTCCTGTAGGAAGGTATGGGTTGTGTTCCTGTAGGAAGGGATGGGTTGTGTTCCTGTAGGAAGGTATGGGTTGTGTTCCTGTAGGAATCATCGCGACTAAAACCGCTACTGACACCCAAAGGGTTAACTCATTCTACCCCATCATCGAAATCCCCAAATGTTGCCGTTGTCCTCTGAAGACTGCATTGCAGTGCAGGACACAGATCGACCATGATTGTTCAAGGGTGATGCCAGAATAGCTTGGCGCCCGCGCCAAGCTATTCTGGCATCACCCTTGAACTATCATGGTCGAACCTTATCTTGCTGTGGTGTGTCTGGGGTAGAATGAGTTAATTAATGTAATCCACAGTCTTGCGCAGGCGCACTGTGACCGACGTCTGCCCGATAGCCTTTACGTACTGAGTAAAGACTATGTGTCGGATAATCCTCTTCCACAGCCGGCACATGATCTTTGCGGACACCCCAATAAGTAGCGAGATACTGAAAATGACAAATGATCGCAGTGCAGTGTCTGTACCCATTGAGGGGAGTACTCCCCCCAGATATACAGAAGTTGTGGCGTACTCCCTGAGTGGGTCTGGGGAGTACTTCCTCATTAAAGTAATGCTGCTATATTTTCGTGGTTTCAGGAGCAAGCACTCCTCAGCCAACGCTTCCAGGACCAGTCGGCAAGTTCTTCTTAAATCATTTTAAAATCATATTTCCGTCGATTGATGTACAGTCAAAAACAATTTATTTGTTAAACGGTTGCCTTTATCATTTTGTTATCAGTAAGCATAAAAAATAATAATAATAAAATAATAACAGCCATGGAAATGTTTGTAACAAAGACCAGTTATAATGAAGTTTGTTTTCTTTACACAACACCCTGGCGTCGTGTCACACAACACTCTGGCATCACTGACTTGACTTGGCGACCTCGCTATCATACTTTGTTGTCCAGGGTGTCCTTTCAATAATGTCGGGACGATCTGCGTTGTGGAGCTGGGTAGCTATGATGGTAAAGCGTTCGACTTTCGTTCGCTTGGTTGTGGGTTCGAACCCAGCTGAAGTTAACCGGTGCCCCGTCTTTGAAATCACCTTGGTGGTGGACGAAATACGTTAACCCTGTGGTGTCGGTAGCAGTTTTAGTCGCTACTAAAATCGCTACCGACACCCAAAGGGTTAAACCGTGAACGTTAAACTTGTAATGATTTGCGTTCATTACTGTACAACGACTCCTTCAAAGAAAACATGGGCATCTATATGCCTCATTCGGGTTGAAGCCAAATTATGTCGTTTCCTATTCGTAGAGTGAAAACTGTATTCCCCTCTATTTTGACCTAGTAGTGTGCCAAAACAACGGCCCAGTGTGCGATGACCCCAGGACAGCTGCCAACTGTACGACGGACGAGCTGATCCGGCGCCTGTGTCCAGTTACCTGTGAGGTCTGCGTTCCAACTAATGGTCAGTCTGTACCCGACGAGCCGAAGTCGGCCACCGTGGGCCCGCGCACAACTGTACGCGGGCTCACTACGGTCGATATCAGCCCGAAAGCATTTTGCATGCTGGGTGTGTGTCTGTTTGTGTGTCTGGCGATCTGATACAGCATCTCTGTCCAGTTACGAGAGGCGTCTGTCAGGTAACTGTATGTCTGAATAACTCTTGACAATAATTACATGTCCGTTCAGGTGTCTGTGCCTTGATCCTGTCTCACAAACCAGATGGGTGAGGCTAGGCAGAATTGTACGCACACCAAGGGGAATCACTCAGCGCTGGACAGACAAACAGTTAGATCCCCTGACCCCGCCTATCAGGCACACAAACGCCAGCCGACAGAAAATACGCAAGTATAGAACCAGACGATCATCTACATCCCTTAACTGTTTGTCTGTTTTTCTGTCCAGCGCTGAGTGATTCTGTCTGTCTGTCTGTATCCGTCTCTTCTGATATCAGCATACCTTCTCATGGGACTGGCTTAGACGCAGGCAGAGGCAATACACGGCCAAATTTTACGTCACACGAAGTGATCACCGATTCTCTAAGCTGGTGAAATCACAGGCGCGGGATGATCGTTGCGTCATTGCTCCTAACACGGGAAGTAGAAAATAGTACATTGTTACGTTTTATTTCTACCCGTGTTACTAGCAATGCAGCAACGTTCATCCCGCGCCTGTGGGTGACATCGCTGGTTTCTTCACTTAGCTTGGACTGTGAACTTGCTAATTCTGACAACTGACCGATTGGAAATGACAAGTAGCCGACTAGTGATTTCTCATTCGAATAAATTTGACGCAGTGCTAGAGCCTTGAAAATTGTAGACCGAAACACTTACTAACCACCCGCGTCCGTTTGTCGGTATAACGACATAGTGAAAGGCGCCGTTGGCCTAGCCAAATTCATGTGCCGCACGGAATGCATATCATTGCATGAATAGGTCAAGGCCTCTTTTTGGTTAAACGCTCATTATTTCGACGTGTCTTTCTTCTTTTCTATTAAGTGACGTTACGTCTGATCCGGGACCATTTATATACTTTCGAGCAAAAGAAATGCGACGTTTTTGAAATCATCTAAAGTGTTTCCGATGATTCCAAGAATGTCGCATTTCTTTTGCCCGTGAGTACATAATACGCCTTAACCAATCTTGTTGGTGTTTATCTACGTTGTGTTTGTCATCAGTGGCCACAACTCCCTCTGGTGTTACCGCTGAGGAAACTACAGTCGATAGCGGAGTCACAGACGGCGAGGTCACGGATGTTGTTACGGACAGTGGCGTGACGGATGGCGTGACTGATGCTAGGGTGACTGACGAGGGCGTGACTGATGGTGTCACAAGTGGCGGTGTCACGGATGGAGGTGTCACGGATGATGGTGTCACGGACAGTGGTGTGACAGATGGAATGATGACGTCGTCAACGGAGGGACCCACCACGCTGAAACCTGTACCGTCACTCAACCGTAAGTTGAACCTACACTACTACAGGTCAAGCATAAGACAACGTTTGCTGATCAATGATTTTGGCTCTTGACCAGCATAACAATACTGACGACGTTTGCACCTCAGCTAAATAGCCTGTGTGTTGCCCTAGCTAAGTAACCAGATTGCAGTAATTAATTATTCAAAAGTCAACGAGAAACTGGATTTGTATATTTTTGAAGATTCAATACAAACTAACCAATGCGCAAAAGCCCACCAGGCCGATGTTAGTCCGTGCACGGGCCAACGTCGGCCCGATGGCGTTGTACAAATAATGTCAATCTGTCATCGGCTACATTTTGTAATCGCGCTGCCTGATTCAGATCTGTTGTCTACCAGTCGCAGGGCATTTTCGAAAAGAGAGAAACAAATGTGAGATTTAACAACGACAAGTCCTATCTAGTCCCGGCGACCATTACCTCGTAACTAGCGTGCAGTACTAGAATACATGACGTCGTCTGCACATTTTTCCTGTCGTTCTGTCTCTTGTTAGGAAGAATTACTTGGTGGATTGTGTTATATGTACCAAGGTATGCGCATATTTTGTTTTCTTCGTTGGCTAGTTTGTCCAGGGCACCGGAGTGATAATGGTCGACACTTTTAGTGGCGGGTTATGGGGACAGGGACAGCGATGGAGTACGATCTGAACACTGATGATCTCATTCTAGACGTGCCGCCTCCGGATACGCGGCTTATGCCGCGTATCCGGAGGCAGGACGTCTCGAATGAGTTAACTGCAACTGTGCTACATTAAATTACCAGGATCAATATTGCATGTTTGTCCGGGATTTTAATCCACCGTTTTCGTCTGATTTTGTGGAATAGTCTATTGGTTATGTATTAACGCATTCGAAACGTTCCGCCTCCGGATACGCGGCTTATGCCGCGTATCCGGAGGCTGTACGTCTCGAATGAGTTAATATGTTGTTATCTCCCCTGTCAGCTTTCACCCCTCCGTCTGTGGACTGCCGTGACCGTGACCCCCAGTGTAACTTCCTCGTCAGGAGTTTTTACTGCAGCAGCAACCAGCTGGTGCGCCGTATCTGTCCTGCATCATGTGACCTCTGTGGTGAGAAGGAACTTTCTTTTCTTAAAGGAAGCTGAAATTTGTTCTGTGATTTTGGAAAGTACGGTCCAAAGCTGTAAGGTCCAACAAAATGTCGCATTTTTTTGTTGTTGTTGTGCGTCAGTATATTTCAACATATTTCACGCAGATCAAGGGCAGAGATCCCGTACCGTTTGCGAGAGTGCCCCTTAAAGGCCCACTACCGCCGTAACTGTTCAAAGATACACTTCTGTGACACAGGCCTAGTTATGGTTCATTTAAACACAGGACAATCCAGTTCAGCACACGTCGTCTTTATATCAAATAACATAACAATTACTCCACTCCGTTCTATAAATACAACGATAGGCAGTACGAGTAACAGCTAAAAATAGATTGACACGCTCACGGCAGCGCAGAGTAAATAAGTGCGATTACGGGTGTGCTTGTGCTGTGTGTCCAAACTGCTGTTAACGTTCATTACGTGTCGACAAAGCATAACTCACACAAATGGTGCTGAAATGTGTCTTTAAATTTACGCGTAACGGTACTTTAAATAGACACACTTGTCATTTGAATAGAAGTGTACTTGTGGCGTGTTCCCCGAATGGGTCTGTCTGCGGAGTACTGTAGCAAACAACCTGGGTGTACTGCGAATGTTGCTTATCCTCGGTTCTATCGCAACAATAAGTATATTATTGTCCCAAGAGGGAAATTTAAACAGCCTTGTCCCAAAAGGGTGCATCGCCAGAGAGCCTCTCATTTCACCCATTACTTCCCGAGGCAGATTACAAGAAAAATCGTTGCTTATTGTCCCATGAAGGCTACACTACAGATCAATCATTTTACTTCAGGGGTGGTGCCAGAATAGCTTGGCGCCTCAGGCGCAAACTATTCTGGCACCACCCCTGAACTATCATAGTCAAAGATGTTTCAAGCAATATTGTATCCGGATGAAAAGGGTTAAATAGACGTGTACCTGTGGCGTACTCCCGGAGAGGGTGAATCTTGAGGAGTACGCCCGCAAATGTAAGGTTAGCAGTTTTGACCCCCCCCCCCCCCCCCCCCCCCCCCATAAGACTGATGTCATTAGTTCTTGATACACGTTGTCTGTGCGGAAAGTGTTAATTTGTGTTTCTCACTGCCGGAACAGGTCCTACGCAGGCTCCCCCTGTCTCGCCCTCCGGAGGCCCGGCCACACCAGGTAAGTCGTTCAGTACTTGAACCCCTTTCGCTGCCATTGATCAATAATTGTGCGCGTCAGCACGCGGACCGACATTCGCGCGGACGGATACAATAGAGAACATTAGGCGGCATTCAAACGTGGGACTAACAAGAGACATAAACCTTCATGGGCCCCCGCGACTGCGGGGACCCATGAGGGTTTATGTCTCTTGCACTGAGATGGGTAGCGTTCGCCTTGCCCCGGCAGTTAACTCATTCTACCCCAACACCGAAATCCCCAAATGTTGCCGTTGGCCTCTGAAGACTGCACTCTAGTGCAGGACACAGATCGACCATGATAGTCCAAGAGTGATGCCAGAATAGCTTGGCGCCCATAGGCGCCAAGCTATTCTGGCATCACCCTTGAACTGTCATGGTCGATCCTTATCTTGCTGTGGTGTGTCTGGGGTAGAATGAGTTAAGGGGGTGACACAATCACGGGGGAATCGAGGCTCGAAAGAAACGTGTGCTGGTAACTGCCGTTGGGTAAAATAAAAAAAAATTAAAAAATAAAAAAATAAATTTAAAAAAAAAAAAAACCTAGCGAGGACGGGTGGGTAACGTATTCTTTCTCGTCTTCTTGGGAGAGAAGGAAGTGGCTGGATATTTATGGATCAGTCTTTTCTTCTTAACATTCTCACTTCTTATTAATATCATCAAGAGAGAAAGAAAAAAAAAATCAAGACGCACATGTGTGTTACAGACAGCGGCGCGCCCACGACGCTAAGAGTAGACGTGTGCGAGGACATCGGTCCCCAATGCCCGACACTGCTGGAGTTTTGTCAGCGGACTGACACACTCGTCAACAGACTGTGCCGAAAGTCGTGCGGCTTCTGCGGCCTGGATATAAGTAAGTGCATTCTGCGCGCGCGCGCGCTGTGTGTGTGTGTGTGTGTGTGTGTGTGTGTGTGTGTGTGTGTGTGTGTGTGTGTGTGTGTGTGTGTGTGTGTGTGCTGGCTTGTGATTTTGGACCCTACGGCTTTCAGTTTTAAGGTCCACATTCACAGACCAGCAAATTATTTGTGCGAACTTAGTGTCTCAGCACGGTTGTTAAATAATAATAATACCGTTATTATATAGGCGCCTTTTCTCAATTTTGGGGTGAATCGACTCAAAGCGCCGCGAACTGAAACCCAACACGCACAGTTCAGCTACTGAAGTTACAGAGATTTTTGATCGCTTGTATTTGAAATTTGTAAAGTGACCTGAAACCGGTACCAAAGTGTGGGGGGCGGGGGGGGGGGGGGTGGAAGAACCGGAGTACCCGGAGAAAGAACCCCCGACGGTCCGCCCGAATTAACGGTGACACTTACCAGAGTAGAAAAGTCCGACGCCGGAACCCGGTATCGAACCTCGCACCTTTGGCATTGGTGGCAGGCGCCTTAACCACTGCGCCACGAACCGCCCCCCGCGAGCTAAGTAGACGTGCAGCACCTACTATCAGTTGTACTGCAGTTCACACTATATTTGAAGTTAAGATTTGTTAAAGTACCATTACGCACATATCTGTGAAACATTTCAGCACCAATTGTGTATGTTATGCCTTGTCGACACACCTGATGAAATTTAACAACAGTTTGGACGCGCAGCAAAAGCACACGCGTAATAGCACTTTTTATTCTGCGCATTCGTTATCGTGACAATCTATTTTTAGCATGTTTTCGTACTGAAAGCATGGTATTTATAGAACGGAGTGGAGCCATTGTCAGGTTACTTGATATAAAGACGACGTGTGCTGAACTGGATTGTCCTGTGTCTAAATGAACCATACCTAGACCTGTTACTAGCGTTTCGTAACCATCTGTTACTGAAATGTATCTTTGAACAGTTACGGCGGTAGTGAGCCTTCAAACCTGTGTAGCTGATCATGATCACGGCACCAAAAACGTAACCGATTTCTCCATCCTTAGACTGTGGCACTAAAAACTGTCATAGGCTTTTATCCGGTTACCATGAAACCACACTGTAAAGGACTTTGGTAGTTCAATGGTAGCGCATTTCTCTGTTGATAGTGCTTGCGAAACGGCTATATATTTAATGATAGTCTAGTGATTACGAAAACTATCTAACTCGTCCATTCGTCTGCACTAAACCGTGAAAGAAAAGTAAAGGTTAATGAAACGGTTTATTCTATTACGAAGACTTGCATGCTTTCTGACTTCCGTCAGTGTTCGAAACTGTGTTATGGTTGGTCTAATTTACATGACACACCCGTTTTACTGACTTTCACACGACACACATAAAACTACGCGATCGGTCAGGACAGGACGAACATCATCTCATTCACTCGACAGGTAAAGGACAGACAGGAGAAGGAAAATAAACCACCACAAAGCCCAATCTAACAAAGACCCTCAACTCCTTGGGAGAAAGTATGCAAAGCGTGCTATGGTCCTCGGGCCCAAGACGACCGCAGTGAGCCCGCGCACGGATGTGCGCGGGCCGGCCACTGCGACCGCCGTTGGCCCGAAGACGTTTTGCTATTGGGGTTGGAAACCACTAATTTTCCTACTGCCCGACCACACCAACCCCTAACCCCGTTCGAGTCAGCGACATGTCCAACTTATTAGTTTCCTAGCACTAAAAGCTACCTGTGGGTGCATGTGTGCCTGTGTGTGCGTATGTCTGCGAGTGTCTTATCCATTTTTACTAGTCTCAGTTGATATATTTATACGCTCCCATTCAAATTGGAATTGCCCGGCCCCTTTTGTGGGATAAATAAAGTTTTCTGACTTGACTATGGGTCACTATAAACAAGTTAATGAAGCTACGGCAGTTCCGATATACTCAGTCGCCGAAGCAGAGACCGCGATGAGTTTTATATATGTAATCGCGCCAACTTTATAGAAAAGTCTAAAATGGCTGCCTTACCTAGTCGCGAGCGCACGCGCACTGCCTGTAAAGATTTCTAAAATAAGAGTGGAAGAGGCGCAAATGCTCTTACTAGTACGAGCGTCATAACAGCACTACACGCTACTCATAAGATGCGTCGAACTAAAAAAAATGACGCAAAACCACCTGGCGAGTTCACAACGTGATAGATATTACTATAGAATTCTGTTCAGTAAGCACACGTGCGCACAACTGAACACGACCAAATTTGAGAAGACATTAAACAAGACGAGGATTTCATCCCAAAGTCTACCGTATTGTTTGAAGCTCACATACGTTTATCTTTTAGGAACATTCAGGGTTGTTCGTATTTTTATGCTTATTATGCTGATCCATTTCCCTCCTCACATATTTTAAAGTTGCCTTCTTAAGGACTGATTTACAATTCTTGAGACAGATCTAGAATGAAAGTTCAAGGGTGGTGCCAGAACAGCTTGGCGCCTATGGGCGCCAAGCTGTTCTGACACCACCCTTGAACTATCATGCTCGATCCATGTTGTCTTGCTGTGGTGTGTCGGGGCTGAATGAGTTAAGGATTGCACCAACATAGCAGAATTGGCATCTTCTGATAAAAGTAAATAAAATGGCCTCTGCCACAAACCCCTTCACTGATTACCGACGATACTGTTCGGTGGCAGAGACTTTTCCGCCAAGCGGTACTGTATTGTCAAGGGGTTACAAAAGTTTAATAAACGTTTCATTTTTGCACAGAACGTGCCTGCCACCATGTGTATAGTCATAGTCAGAATAGAGATTCCATGGAGCGAAATACCAATTCTTTATTCAATTTTTTTTTCTCTCTGCCTCTCTGTTTCAGTTATCCCTCCGCCAAGGCCAGGTAGGTTTTCACCTTTTGCGTGTCGGTAGCGGTTTTAGTCGCGATGATTCCTTCAGCGACTTAAACCGCTACCGACACGCAAACGGTATTTACCGAAACATTTACGAGCTAACCCCTTTACTGCCAGTGGAAACAGACTGTGTTTTCGAACTCATTTTAACTTCAGCGTGAAAGCCGACCCTCAGCCGACCTAAGGACGTGGGTACACAGTTGCGAGGGCACAGGACGATCGGTGTTTCTTGCAGTTGGGCGGCGTTCAGTTCTTCTTGTCAATGCAGGGGTTAACTGAAACCAAAGATGACACACTGGCTGATTAATAAGCGCTAAACAATTTCACCCTGCCTTGAATTAAGATCGGTAATTCCGACTTCACATGTGCAGCGGTTCGTGAAGTTACGTCGACCTACTAATCAAGTATGCACCGTACATTCACAATCGTTTAACTCATTCAACCCGACGGCCGTAATTTCCCAAATTTTGGAGATGTCATCTAACTATTCATCAGTTTTATGAGATGGATCGACCATGATAATTCAAGGGTAGTGCCTAACGGCGCAAAGCTAATCTGGCACTACCCTTGAATTATCATGGTCGATCCATCTCCTGCTGTAGTGCGTCGGGGCTGAATGGGTTAATGTTTAATCGTGGATGGGAGAGAGATAAATCGTCTGCGTGCTGTTGCATACATTCCACTTCTAATCAGTATTTGCTATACACGTACTTTCAATTTTGCTTGCAGGTCTCCAAGAACCTTGTAAGTACTCCCCTCCCCCACCACCCCAACCCCTCTCTCTCTCTCTCTCTCTCTCTCTCTCTCTCTCTCTCTCTCTCTCTCTCTCTCTCTCTCTCTCTCTCTCTCTCTCTTTGATGTCCCTGTTTTATGTATAGTTTGTACTTAGTCGTAGTTGTAGCAACGGCAGGTACGAAAAATGACATAGTTACTGACTGTGTTAATATCTTCACCGTTGTAAAAAAAAGATTCATTGATTCATTGATTCGTTGATTCTCTGTCTCTCTGTCTCTCTGTCTCTGTCTCTGTCTCTGTCTCTCTCTCTCTCTCTCTCTCTCTCTCTCTCTCTCTCTCTCTCTCTCTCTCTCTCTCTCTCTCTCTCTCTCTCTCTCTCTCTCTCTCTCACACACACACACACACACACACACACACACACACACACACACACACACACACACATACACACACAAACACACCTTTTGAAATAAATTATTTTGTTTTCATTCCTACGTCACACGACCAATCCCTTTAGCGAAATCCTTACCACGTTTGCCACAGACGGACTGACGACGGTCGCCAGACGGACTGACGACGGTCGCCAGATGGACGGACGACTCATTACGTACTCAGGCTTTGGCTATCGCACGTGAGCCAAAATTGGGGTGCGACTTGACTCACAACCGCAGTGACGTTGACTCAGCACGTTCATGATTTTGGGGAGGCGCACTTTAACGACTAGATGAATTCTGCGGGTGCCGAAGCTATTATGAAAATCCAAGGGCTGTGCACGATTCCCTTGGCGCCTTCAAGTCGAATATGCGAGTAATCAAGCATCACTCTTGAACTTTCATCGTCGATCCCCCTCCTCCGGAGGCCTGAATGTGTTCAAACTACAGTAGATTTCGTCGGATATTACGAATACTTTTTTTTTTCAAAGGCTCCGAATACACTTTTCCCATGCACTTAACACATTCAGCTCGGCGCACGTATTTTCCAAATTTTGGAGGCGTCATCTAACAACTGCAGGAGATGGATCGAACATGATAATTCAAGGGTAGTGCCAGATTAGCTTGGCGCCGACAGGCGCCACGCTAATCTGGCACTACCCTTGAATTATCATGGCCAACCCATCTCCTGCTGTAGTGCGTCAGGGCTGAATGGGTTAATAGAGGGTCTCTGTAAATCAGTAATAGACTAAAGACTGCCAAACAATGGATTTAATTTATAGCTCGGACAAACACGGGCAATCGCATGTTTGTCAGGGCTTTTATTCCAGTTTTGTCGAAACACGTACAGTTCAGTTTGGCCTACGTGTGATCTCAGAACAACAGTATCAGAATATAAAATATTTTAAGCTGTAGTTTCCATATCGCGGCGCGACAGCGACAGGAAAGCGGTCGCGGCAGCGACAAAAATCGATAACATAGAAATAAAAGGAGTGTTTCCATAAACGCGATGCGAAAGCGGGGCGACAAGCAACAGCGGCGCGACAAAATGTTATCGTTCAGTGGAACCGAATTGGAGTGAACTGAATTACCCCGCTTGCAACAGCGGCGCGACAAAATGTTATCGTTCAGTGGAACCGAATTGAAGTGAACTGAATTACCCCGCTTGCAACAAACTTCAGGCATAGTGTGATGCCCGAGTGTATTTCTGTCTACAGTGGAATGCCACATTTGTGTGGAGCCCTTCTGCCAGATGGAGATCGAGTCGGTGAGGAAGTGCCATGTAGACACGCCCTATTGTGTCAGCTCCATACACAACAACCAGGACGGTACTCGGAGCCTCACAAGGAGGTAATTATATCAGATATTCTACTGGTTGTTGTCAACTCGGCAGTCAAGGCGCCCAGCATCAATAGATGCGAAAGAGTCGTATAGC
The DNA here is from genome assembly GCA_036245525.1 of Semisulcospira habei. Classification (NCBI taxonomy): domain Eukaryota; kingdom Metazoa; phylum Mollusca; class Gastropoda; family Semisulcospiridae; genus Semisulcospira; species Semisulcospira habei. The sequence goes on from BTPG01000004.1 coordinate 172,009,075, forward strand.
GTTGCCGGTAGCTTCCGCAGCTATTTCTGTGGGTCCTTGAACGAGTTAACCCATTCAACCCGGCGCATGTATTTCCCAAATTTTGGAGGCGTCATCTAAGGATTATGCACCTGTTGAGGGAGATGGATCGACCATAATTCAAGGACAGGCGCCAAGCTAATCTGGCACTACCCTTGAATTATCATGGTCGACCCATCTCCTGCTGTAGTGCGTCAGGGCTGAATGGGTTCAGCCTCAACACAAAGCCCTGGGGAACCGCAGCCGATCTTCATGTTATGTTCCAGTTTATGACGTCATCCAGTCACCAACGTCCGGCACGCAAAGTAAAAGGAAGAAGTTGTTTTTGTTGTTGTAATGAGTGGTTGTGGTGGTCAATCATTTACAATTAAAATCTGGCCAAATTTGTTATTTATTTATTTATTTATTTCCTTTCACAGGACGGGACAAATCCGTCGACAATGCTACTTTATCTTTCAACGATAAATGTTTTCATACCAATGCTTCTTTTCAAATATGCCGTTGATGACTACACATCAAACATAACGATACATGTGGCAATAAAAGTACTTGCTTTCATCCCTACGTCACACGACCAATCCCTTTAGCGCAAACTGTACCACATGACCGAGCTACAAAAACCCTTGTAGCGAACTATGGAGGTCTTCTTTTAGCCCTCTTTATGACGCATCTTAGATGCGAGTTTTGTTCTATAAAAGATCACCAAAACGTTCTAAAGTAAAGAAGTTACTTAGTGTTGTTCGAAACAGCAAGCACACTATTGGAGATGACAACGTCATGAAATGTTTTAAATATCGACATAAGTCTATTATGTATAAATGTATATTCCTCTGACGTCAGTCGTATCTGGCGTGATCCAGGTCGGAAGATTTCTTCTTGATTTCTTTTACGAAAATTATGGAGGAATGAAAACAAATACGTTATTGTTAGCAGGGGCTTGCTGCACGGACCAGTGTAGGCCTTCGGGAGGTCAAAGGCCTTCGGGGTACAATGGTTCCTGACCTCCCTCAGGCCTACAAGGGTCCGTATAGCAAATCCCTGTCCCCAATAACTTATATTGTATCTCTTTATCGGGACAGCATCTCAATTGATTCCTCTAAAAAATATTCTTTAATCCCATTTATACAACTCGCTCGCTTTTCCTTACACGCTTAAAAGACTGTCTCCATTCAAGTGTGGTAATACAGGATGTGCGGTGTCCGCCGCACTTCTGATTGTTTCGTTACAATGCCACGTAAGGATCAACCACCGTTGAGGGGTGAAGTAAGAGCGACCCAACTGTGGAACGGCACCACTTCAAAGAGAGAAGATTAAGTCGATTCTAAAAGCAGTCGTTGCATAAATAAATTAATTGATGCCGGACCTTCGGTTGCACAATATAAACCACTCGCGCTCAGTTCGTGCGATACATTTTGGATGAAAATATACGCCACTCGTAGATGCAGCGGGCTGGATGAATCCACATAATGTTTGCTGTACTTGCTTGTTTGAATTACTCTGATTTAGAGATCATGCCAAAGAAGAAAGAAACACGCTAATGCTTAGAAAATCGTGTTTCTTTCTTTGTTGGAATGTTCTCGGTATTTGTCAAGCCTGGCAGTCGCCTGTTTGG
>BTPG01000004.1:172011204-172047760 GCA_036245525.1 Semisulcospira habei
ACTGTGGCTTGCCTGTAAGTTTAATTGCGCCCGATTCAGTTGTGACAAGTCTCACATCTTTGCGGTGATGAGGATTTTCCATCGTCTTGCCAAAACAGGCATTGTTCATAAGCTTAAAGAAGTCTTTGTCAAATGCAGTGTTGCCGTCTCTGGCACGAAGGGTTGTGTTCTTCATTATGTAATCTTTCATGAAAGCACTCTGGTCAAATTGTATACCTCTGTGAACTTTCTTTAGTACTAACCCGTGTCTGATGTAAAACTGCAGCAAGCGGTAGTGACAAACGTGATTGAATTTGTCATTTAGATTTGGCACAAGCTTAGTGTCTTCTTTTTTCCCTGTCATACTCATTTTCTCAACTGCTAATGGATAATCATTATGATAATCATGTAGAGGTGCGGTACTCCAGGTCACTTCATGATCCAACCCTTCGCATCATTCGGTCATGATTCATAATATTGTTTGTTAACCTGACTCTGTTATGTCATACTGTGACAAATCATGCAGACAAAAGTTTTTCAAGGGCAATAACTCACACATTGCCCAGCCATACAAGGTTATTAGCGTCCAAGTACGTAATGAATGACCTTGACCCGGTCGAGGGGTCAAACCCCGGCAAGGTCACCATGGGCGTCCAGATATTTATTGTTGGCTCTGGCGTAATTGTTTGCTGCAATACTAATGCCTCCCTCTCAATCCGCGTTCTACCATTTCACCCATCGTACGATCAGACAACAGGTCTATAAATATCTTACTGGATTTCAAAAATGCATCCCATGTCATGCCAGGACTAGTTATGTAACAGGCAGGGTCAAGCTTGTAGTGTAACAAACCCTTTTCACGGTAACTTTCAAATACGTCTGCTAGCAAACAAACGTCTGCTTTCAAGTACTGGTCATGGTAGTCACCAATCGTTTGACACCCCAACTTCCCCCACGCATCAAGTGCATGTTGATATTCAGAGTCAGAAATACCTTTTCCAGTTAGTGTAGAATAAAATTTCTCTTTTGGTGGCAGTCTTGTTTCCTCAAACACAACCCAGTGATCAATGTACTCATACGGATACACACCTTTCTTAACCAAGTCTGGCTCAAAATATTTACTCGTTATTGGATACTCGGTCAGTCCTTCTGCAAGACTAGCCAATCCTAAAGATAAATGTTGCATGGAGTCATAAAATGCTAATTTGTCTAACCTAAAAGTCAAGTACTTCTCAGTTGTCTGGGCAATACAACTAATGTTTTTGTACGACTCATCTACAGCCTGCATGATAATGTGTGAATCATACCCTTTGAGATTGTGGAAAAAGATTGGTAACTTGTATGTCTTAGGATCTATTTTTAATAATAAGTTACAATTGTTATGTGCAGCACCCCTGTAACGCCCAGTTATGTGATCGTGGTCACGAACTTTATCACCACCTAAAGGTTGTTCACAAATCCAACACGTCTCAGCTGTATCAAATTTTAGTTTCTCTTCTTCTGTCATCACCAAAGGCATCTGACTTGTTGTGAGATATTGTACTACCTGACTATACAGATGTCTCATTTCTGTTAAAAACAAACATGCTGCATTTTCACCCCTGTAGATAACAGGCTCTGAATGAAGACCGTCTGACCTAAAAATAATGTATCCAAAAGAACACACCACTTGGTCACTCAGTTTTATAGTCTTTGGTAATGACTCTGGAACAGGACCCTCATATGGTACAACCAATGATTCGAAATCTGCGTACACTACAAACGGCAACTTTTGCTGATTCCCATAGTTCTTAAAATAAACCTTGCTGCCAGGATCTGGATACTTAAGTACAGTTTGTATGTCATCAGCTGATCTGCAGTGTAGGACGTGTTTGTGCGCTACTGAAATAGAGGAGAATCTTTGTAAACATCTCTTACACACTTCCTGTTTACTAACATATTTTGAAACAATACTGCGAATTAGACGTGACATACTTCTGATAATTGTGTAGTGAAAATTAACATTATCGCCGATTAGCAACATGTCAACATGTTTGTCTTCTGACTGTCCGTAGGTTGGAGCCAGAGGTGATACTCTAATTGGTTGTAACTTGTTCTCAGAGTCATTATCCCATACATACACATTCACAGATATACCAGGATTTAGTTTTTCAAACAAGTCTATGTCCTCTATTTTAACAGGGAACTCAATGCCACTAAAGTTGAGTTCGTTTACAAACTTGATGTAGTTAGATACGCGATCAGGTCTTGTTTTTACATAATGTAGTTTAGCAAGCACACACCACATGAAACAGAAATTGTCTTTGTTCTGTATGTTAACAACTGCCTTTTTGTTTGCTACTTCTGTTGGCAGTGGCAACCATGCTTTACCTAGTATAGGATGATACCTTGACTGCTTTAATTGTAGTTCATGTACATGTCCTTCGTGCCAACCAGATCCTTTCATTTTTGCACTGTCAATTGCTTGGAGGAAGTCTGGTAATAGTCTGTCTCTAAACACGTTTTCTAATTCTCTTCTTGTGTTAACTGTGTGTTGTCTTGTTGATATGTACGAAACAATCACTTCACCGTCTACTCTAGTAAATTCTATTTTGGCAACAATCTGAATCTTCACACTGCCTGTAAGAAGATTATCTTGTATGACAGAAAAAGAGTTTTCTATTGATTCATAAACATTGTTAGTATTGGTTATAGGCAAGTTTGTTGTGTGAAACACATTTCTTAAACCAGATGAGCCAGGGTTTGATGAGCCGGGGCTTTGTGAATTGTCCGTCATTTTTATTTGACCGACAAAATAATAAATGAAAAAATATTAACGTTAACTCTGCTGGCGCACCTTGTATAAAAGCACTTTATTAACTGTAACACTGTCAATATAAACATTTAGTTTGCGCAGTTGTTTAAATATGCTATAACAAACGTCTCCTAACCAATCATAGTTGGTATCATTAACTTTAAAGGTAGGTGTCTTTAAATCAACTGTCATGCACTCCACATCTGGATGCTCATCGACATAATCCAAAGTCACACTATATGTAGCATATATTTCTGATGGTGCTGAAAGGCTTATGTAAGTCTGTTTGGGTGATATTAAGTCAGTAAAGTGCATAACATCTTTGAAAAGGTGTGTGAGATCAAGCACCTGTATGATTTGTCCGTCTGTCATTTTTATTGGACAAACAAAAGAATAAATTAATTTACATCAATTTACTAACCCATACCCTGTGGGCTGATCTGTCTTTAAAATGAGCTTTAGATGCTTAGTTGATTTCAGTTTATTTTTTACATCATCTCGTTCATGTTTATTTGGTATGACATCATTCTCTCTGAGACAGTCTTCAAAGCTGTCATGATCCTTACAGTAAAACAAACAGATAAACTTTAACTGTTCTCGAAAATCTTTCAGTACAGCATTATATTTCTGAGTGAGAATCCATACACTTACATTTGCGTGTCTGCCACTGAAAGCAAGTTCTGCCAGAGTGTTTCTCTTCTTGACAATGTCTTTCTCTGCGGAGCAGTCATCAACAATAAACAATGTTGGCTGTCCTTCAAATTGCTTGTAAAAATATTGTAGGTAGTCATTCAGTTTCTTTTCAGGGTCAACTAAGTATATGTTGTTGTCAGTCCAAATAAATAAACGGTTGTGATAAGCTTTGTTGTGTTTGATTGTAGGACAGAATATTACAATGTTTTCAAAATGATGGATGTATCTTGTTTGTAATAGGTTAAGAACAAATTCAGTTTTTCCACACCCTGTGGCACCACAAAACAATCCACAGTGTGGGTCAAGGGTCATCAAGCTCAGGTTCATTTTAATACACAATATAATTTTAATATATGTGTCCACTCAGTCTGCTTTCTGCAATATTGAGTTGTGCATCATATATCAGGTACAAATATATGTTTATGGCTTCGGCTTTTTCAACCTTCTTTTGTATCTGAATTGTTATTCCATCACTACCGTTCTCGACAGTTCGACCTGACCCATGAAGGTAGTCGTCATCTGTACTACGAAGGTCTAGCCACAGTGCATATTTGTTTGTAAGGTATTGTCCGATCCTAACATCATACAGATGTAGATCTTTACACGCAATGTTTGCAGGTTTATCTCTAATCCTTCCTCCTGCAAAATACTTTGTGGTTTCGTCATAGTGTTGATAAGGTAACATTCCTGAAGCGTACACTTGATTAGGGCGGCCTTCAATTGTACAAGACAAATGTGTAATCTTAGGATTGTAGAATTTTTCTGAATCCCGTTTGTATGGAGCCGCTGGTTCAACAAACAACATAAGAATACCTTTCAGTGACCTGGCAGGTGTGTTTAAGTTTATGTTCCACATTGGGTCACTCTTGTCTTTGGGTATTAAACTATGTCTAATCACCCTGTCATAATAAATTGGAAGTCTTGACTGATACTGATTTTGAATGAGTCTGGCTAGTTCAGTGTGTGTGACAATTTCATATTCCAAGGAAATGTTAGAGATCTTGTATGTTGCATCTGTGGCAGATGATTTAATAACTTTGGAGTAGTCATTGAAAGTTAGTTCAAAGCTCAGACGGTCATTCAGTGCTCCTTGATAATAAGGCAGATGAGCTGTGAGGATTTCAAACTCAAGTGGAATGAAAAATCTGGTTCCATATGTTTCTGCTATAATAACGTCCTGGGCTGCTGACGTTGATTTATCTCCAGCATTGATTCGAATTTTACAAACATTATCAGATTGTATGCCTTGATAAATACGGTCTTCTCGTTCTTCTCTTGTGAGCCAAAGGTCTTTGTAACAGTAGAATACATCTGAGTCGTCAAGACTAAATACTTCCTGCCCTTCAAGTTTTACTTTAATAGTTCTAACAATTGCTCTGCCAAGATTGTCAACCAGTGTTCTGTTTACATCTGCATCTGATGATAGTTCAATATTAAATGCTAGGCGTGCAGTGCCAGGAACAATAACGTCACTGGGACCTAGGTTTGGAAACTTGACTGTAAGAGTTTGGTTCTGGTCTATGGTACTTGGATTGTTCGTGATGACGATTGATTGTCTTATGCCCTTAACACCCAGAGGCTCACGTAGTTTTCTGTATGGGTCTAACTTTGATCCGTAAGACTGTGTCATTTTTATTATGCACAATAAAAAATAATAAATTAATAAAACAATGGCAGCGGGAGGATTTAATCATGAAGATTTTGAAATGGATGACATGAATGATTTTGGTAATACAACAGATATGACAGATATGGCAGATATGACTGGTACAAGAAATATTTACAGTTTACGTCACGAACTTTTAGAAACCAAAGTGAACTCGTTTTATGATCATGTTGGTGGCCGCCCAGACAACATAGACCCTAACCAGTTTGAACTTGATGGCAAGGGTCATTTATATTTAAATACTGTTGACAAAGGAAAAGTACTATTGACTAACAAAAAAGACCCTAGTAGGTTTAGGGCTTTAAGTACAATAAAAAATGAAGGTGGTGTTGGTGCCTTGCGTCAACTTGGTATTGGGGGGTCTCCTGTCACGCCAAGACTGGCTAGTGTTCTTCACGACACGCAAACAAAGTTGCCAACAGGGCAACAAATTGAAATGGCACCAGTAACAAGCCTACCAGAAATAGCAAACACAGTGATACAAGAAACCTCATTTACTGAAGGACAAATAAATGACGCTTTGAAAACAATAGATGATCCACCTTTGTCAATGAGGGAGATTATGGGATTGGATAAATCATTGCAGACAATAAGAGGTGAGATGGTTAATTATCTTGCCAAACTGGGAGAGCTTGATAAACACATAGAACGTGAGAAAGAGAAACTGGCTACAGCAGACAATGGGAATCTTGACACAGAAATGAAAGAAAGAATCCAACACAGATTAAATGATTTGCAGATAGAAAGATCAGGAAGGTTAGAAGTGATTAGTATTGGAAGACAAAAACTGAAATCACAGGTCAACAGAATTAGAGAAACTATTCAGAAAATACTTCATGAAGACACTACTCTGGCTGAGAGACTAAAAACACTTTTCAGAGAACAGGGTATCACAATTGCCAGTTTAATTACAGCTCTGGGGTTTATTATCAGTACAGTTGTGTTGGCTGTAACGGGTGGTGGTTCTCCACCTCCAGCACCACCAACCCCAGTCCCCACAGATCCAAAAGACTTACAGTCGTGGGTAAAGAAACAACTGTCTCACATATCAGACTTGCTTAAGAAATTGGCTGTGAAAGCAATGGACGCTTTGCCTGGCATTATAGGCACTGTTGTCAGTTGGCTGATTACTACTACAGCAAAGGCAGTAGGGTTTATGGCAGAACATGTGTGGGTCTTTTTGGTTACAGTAGGAGGGTTGATGGTGGGTTATTTAATGAAACAGATAAAGAAGTAAAACCCCTAATCCTGTTAGACCTATTACCAATGCAGTTCTTTCTGACTCATGTGTGTCAGGGGTTGGTGTAGGGGTTACCGCTTGTATGAGTGCCGGTGTTGGGGCCAGGGCCAGGGGTGTTACCGTCTGTAATGATTTTAACGGCTGTACGTGTGTGGTTGTTGCTCCTAAGTTTACAGATTGATTGAGACCTAATTTTTGGTCACGACCTGCAACAATGATTTCATTATTATAATTTGTTATTGTACCCATTTGGAGTTGAAGGTCAGATGGTAACATGTATAACCCGATGCCAACTACAAAGTCAACTTTTGATCTGGCATATCTGAGTACGTCTTGATAGCGTTGTATGCTTGATGGGAGATCTACTGTTGAATTAATTGAATCTTCAAGATTAGCAAGAAACTGTTTTTGTGCTTCAAACTTTCCACTTCCATTCAAAATGTTTGATTTTGTTAGTGATTGTGCTCCTAGTATACACCAGACATATGTTCTGATAGACTCATTTACGCGCTCCACTCCTGCTTGAGTAAACCCGTCAGATTTATCTAAAATAAATGTGGTCCAGGCGTTAGACTGTTTCTGCTCTATTGATCCTAACCAGACTTCAGATTTAGATGAGAATGAAGTGTAACCAGGGTAATAATCTTGAGGGTATTGTCTGTGACTCAAAGCGTAATACAATGTACCAATGCCGTGGTGATCATCAAGTTTTTGTGTGAAGTCATACTTAGTGCTTATGTTAAATTCATTACAGATGCGTTCAAATGCTTTCATATCCATAGGGTTATTAAACCTGTTGAAACTGGATTCAGTTGGCAGTGGGGTATGAAGTTCTGACAGTATACGTCTAAGCTGGTAATAAACATGGAAATGATACACAGACCTAATCAGTTTGTTTGAGTGATTCAAGTGGTCTGTAAATGAAACACCACAGCCTGTAGTTGAACATAGTATTGCAAAGTTGAGTTGGTTTTGAAACATCTGTAGTGGACTTGAAGACCACTTTCTTGCAGTTGAGTCATCTGTTATTGGAGGGTTTAGGTAATGGTCAAATGGGTTTGGTACTTTGACTTGAAATAGGTCTTGTACAGACACAGCTATGTCAAGCTGATTTAGTTGAATTATTTTCTGTTCATAAGTAGGTGCGACATTGTATTTGGCATCCACATTAAATTGAAATGCGTTTGTAGTGGTAATGGTTGGTGATTTAAATTCCATCCTTTTTTATATGAGATAATAAAAATGTTTATTACCTTAACAAATCTTGACACAAGCAAACCAGTGTGGTTAACTAATGGGATTGATAATCAGGATGGTAGCAAGGCTGCAGCTATCCATGAAATGTTCTACACAGTAAAATGGTTTAATGTAACAGATGATATATATAATAAAGTAATTTTTGATGGTAAGACTGAAGCTATACCACCCGGGTATTATGACTTTTGTAGTATAGCTGAATGGTTTCAAAGTAAATTTAAAATTAAAGCAACTTTAAATCCAGCTAACCTACTTGTTACATTAGAATTTCTGAAACAAGATTGGTTAAAAATTTCAGATAGATTTGCATATTTACTTGGATTTTATATTGATGAAGATTGGTGGAAATCAGATGATTTAGATGAAGCTATGTCTGGTATTATAACAATGAAGACCAAAAAACTTAAAATAACTGGAAAACGCCCTGTCAATTTGTCAGTACACACAGTGCTAAATGTTTATTTGAAAGAATTAAACACATCTGAGAATGTTCACAATGGAAAGCCTTCAACTTTGTTGAGATGCTTACCTACTGGAACTGCTCCGTATTGTGAAAGTGTAGTTGTTAGATTTCCTAATTTGCAGTTTAAGAAATTAGGTTCTAGTTTCTTTGAGTCACTGAGTATATCTGTAACTAATCAGGATGACAAACCAGTTCTTATGCATGATTTTAGTGTTGTGTTGGAAATTAAATAATTTTATTTTTGTTTATAAAAATGAGTGGTCTTGGTCCAAAGCCTAGAATCATACCAGTTGCATGTCCGGTTACAGAGTTGAAAGATTTGGCAGACGTCCAGGATTTTGAGAAGGAGGGGGATGTTGGAGAAATATATGGTTTTGAACTTGATTCAACTGGTATGTACAAGAGGAAAGTAATTGTCGACATGAAAGATGGTGAAAGACAGATTCCTAAACTTGGTCAGCTTCGTGATGTTACTGTACCTACTCCACCTGTAAATAATGTGCCCTACAACTTAATACATGTAGGTAGTAAGTGGGTGGGTTCACCTGTACCGGCACCACCACCCACAATTGACTGGGACATAAAGATTGAATTTATTAGTCCTTATGTATACACTGATGATGAAGGCGCCTTAGTGTTTAGGAAGGTTGTTAATTCTGGGCCGCTTATTGTAAGCCTTGTTCCAAGCTTTGCCCCAGACAACAATAGCAGAGATAAACTGAAAGTTGAAAATTATGAGAGACGGCGGTATCTTCTTACAACTAGAAAGGGTAGATCAGATACTTCTGTTGTGTTTATGCCAGCAAGCTTAGTCGTGGCTAGAGAAGCGACAATAGTATTTGAAATTATCATGAAATCTGTAGCTTCTGCAAAAGAGGCAAATATTGCGCAGGGGATTAAACTTACATGGGATGAAACAGTAACAGAATCAACAAAGGTCTTTATTGCTATTACAAAAAATGTTGATGTTATTAATGTTTCGAGCAGTGTTCCAGCTGTCAAGGTGGTGGTCGACAAAACAACTTTTGTTCGTCTAACTTACATAAACCTTGAACACATTGATCTTGTTGCATTTTATTATGCCAGCAAATTGTATACTTTTGAAGAGTTGCAAAATGTAATTGCTGATTAAATAAAAAAAAATATTTGTCAATAAAAAAATGGTAAACTTCTATCCGCAACTACCAACGCTTGATCCGACTGAAACAAATGTGATGACTAAAACAACGCTTGCGCCTGATCCACATATGCCAATTGCTTCAGATAAAACATTACAGGCAGATGCATTCAGATTAAATAATATTACAGAAGCTTTGAAATATTTGGAGAGTGAGGAGGCTAAGTACTCACGGTGCAAAAGGAGGTATAAGTCAGTATTTAATTCTGTTCAAAACACTTCTATGGCTATTGGCGCAGTTTCAGCTTCATGTTCTGTAGGGGGTATTGTTCTGTTCGCCACAGGAATTGGGAGTTTGGCTGGAATAGCAGTTGAGGCTGTTAGCGTTGCTACATGCCTGGCTTGTTTTGGTTTGGAGGCCTTGAACAAGAGGTTTCACACAAAATTACAGAAACATGAAGCATTGAGTACGCTGGCTGGTGCAAAGCTGAGCAGTATGAAACTTATTATCAGTAAGGCATTGAATGATAATTTTGTTGATGACGAAGAACTTAAGCGCGTCCAAGATGATTTAAATAACTACAAACAAATGAAATCTGAAATACAGAATAAAATGCGTAGTCAGACTCCCGTGAATGTTGAAGAACTAAAGGCTAGTTTTTTAGCAGAGGGAAAAAGGATAGGGGTACAGGAAACCACAGAAAAACTACACAATCTTTTAAACAAATAAAGATCAGATTTGGTAATCGTTTATTAATGACATACACTTCACAGAAAAATGACATGCCACCTAACTATTTAACCCCATCAGCACCACCACCACCACCTGACTATTACTAAGAAAAAGTTTTTTCATTGTCCTTGTATCTTGACAAATCTGTCCGAGTAAGTTGTGACTTAAGTTGTGACTTGAGTCAAGAACTTACATTTTGTTATGTTTAAGTTCTTATAAGTTCTTGACTAAGTCACTTAATAACTAATTATAGGTTCTTAAAAGGTTACCTGTAAAGTTATTTGTCAGTTATAATTGACTTTGGAAATTTGTTATCTGTAGGTAACTTAAATAATTTGTTATCAAGTGCATATAGCAATGTTTTTTTTTTTTTTTTTTTTTTCTGTGTGTGTGTGTGTGTGTGTGTATATATATATATGAATATGTGGACATTGACTAAAAAAAATGGTATAAATGGTATTGGAATGTATTTTTTTCTATCTCTAATAACTAATTAATATGCACACGTATAGGCAAACAAAAACACGGGCACACACACAGATAGATAGACATGCACACATACATACTCAAAAACATGCACTCACACACACATACACGCCTACATACGCAAAAACATGCACTCACACAGACGCACATATAAACACATGCACACACGCATACACACACACATGCACTCACACACACACACATACACGTACACACTCACACACGCATGCACAAAAAATACACACACTATGGGTTGCAACCATACAAACTGGGGACGTCCCCCGTTTACTGAAAGTCCCCAGTTGTGGGTGTATAACCCATGTGTGTCCCCGGTTTACGGGATTTGAATACTCACACACACACACACCCACATTACAGGCAGACGCATTCCGATTAATATAATACACACATGCACTCACGCACGCACGCACACATGCATACATACACGCATATACAGACGCATGCACGCATACACACGTACACGCATACACACACGCACAGACAAACAAACACAATGCACGCACACACATAGAGACAAAGACAAACACGCACTGACATGCACGCACATACGCACGGCACAGTCATACAGACACACACACTGACAAAGACAGACGATCAAAGGCAGACAGCAGGCTGGCAAAAGCAAACAAAGCGGTTTCGTTTTCGTTAAGACGCTAGTACGTCATTGTATACGCTAGATACAACGATCACATGAGATTACACAGCTTGCTAAGACCCTTGTAAACAGAGACATTTAACTCTGTGTTTTGTGATAGCAATGACTATGATTGAAAATATCAATCTTCTGTTAACACAGTCGTTTGCTTTCTGTTCATTTAGCTGGATATCATGATCGCATGAGATAGTTACCGTCCTTTGTAAACAGAATCAGAATTGCTCAGACATTTCTTAGCTGGCAAGTGATAGCATGCCACAGATTAAAGCTGATATCATCAGCAGGTTATTTTAATAAATAAACTTTTAACAAAAGTCCCGTCTGTCATCCATTTCCCAATCGGCCTTTTCAAGAGGGAGTCAAACATGCCCCCTTGAAGAGGCATTGGGAAATGGATTGGCGTTCCGTCGCCCAGACGGGACAAGGGTAGGAAGGACGGACAGACAGACAGACAGACACACACACACCCCACCCCACCCCTTGCCCCCCTTTCCCTTCCCCTTCCCCCCACCCCCTTATTCCCCTCTTTCCCCCCCCCCCCCTTTTTTACCCGTGCGCACAATTTATTTTATTTATTTGCCGGCCTAGTAATTTGTTTACTGTAGGTCCTACAGCTAATTATTTATTTTTGTCCGGACTTATTTTTGGTCTAATTATTAGGGTTTCGTCACTCCCCAGATGGGGGCCTCAAAGACGAGTTATTTACGAAACGAAAGAATTTGAGGCCCAGAGGAGACTCGATCCCATATCACACACGTAAGAATAAATTGCACCAAGATTTTCTCTTAGGTGTATGACATGCGAGCGAAATCCACCCAGCCACCGCGGTGGCCGAAAAAGGCAGTTATTCTTAGGCTTATAACTATAATCGATAGTGGTGCAATACCGGAACTAGATCATCGATTTTTTACAGGTATGTAGCGTGTTTACCGGGCTAATAATACAGTGGATTGAGCCGGGCCGGGGCTAAAAACATTATTATTAGTCAAATTAGTGTTGTTTTAGTGGGTTGATGCAGTGTTTTTAATTAGAAATGATAGTAATTTTGTATCATTTCTCAGTAATGAGCCACGAAAGCGAAAGCAGGCATAAATTATGATTTTAAAGGGAAGTAATTGCTTCATGTTCTTTTGCCTGTGCTGTGTCTGTGTGTAAAATTGACAAAGTGTATGTGTATAAGACTATTTATTAAGCAGATTTGGTTGCCGCGTTATTTTAATTGAGAAAATAGACCTAGTCAGTGTGTATATCATTGATTTTTAACTGGTGTAAGAGCGCGCGTGTGTGTGTGCGATCGCCGTTATCGGGAATTTCCACAACGCATGGCACATCGGGCTTAGGCTAGGCGGCTAGCCGCCGTGATCAATAAACTACGCATTCCTGAATGTACACGCATACATCGTTGATATACTGTTTAGCTCGGGTGCTGATGTCAATGCTTATAGAGAAGGAACAATGTATTTTCCAAAAGAACCAAATTTATTTACGCCGCATTGACAAACTTGCGTTTATTTGAAATCACTGGGGTGAATTAAAGATGGGGTGGCGGTCGCGTAGTAAATGGAGGGGACAATGTCAAAATGTCGCAATTTTTGTGACTAATGCGGCGTTAATGAATTTGGTGCTTTTGGAAAATACATTGTTCCTTCTCTTTGGTCTGGAGTTTTTACTCTGATGTAGGGATAGGTTACCGCTTTGTTTTCGTTCCAGATGTGCATCGCAAGCGGAGTGTGACGAGAAATACCTGGGCCGCACGGCCGCGGACGCTCGTTGCCAGGCGTACAGCTGGGACGTGTTCGTCAGGGACAAGTTCAACTGCTTCTTCTGCTGCAAGACCAACGACTGCAACATCCCCGCCGTGCCCAGTACAAACACTCTGTACACAGCCCCGTAAAAATGAACACTTGATTTATGTAGCTTTTAATCCTTTGGCTGTCGGGAGCGGGTTTTGTCGCGATACTGATTCTTGCGACGCAGGAATCATCGCGACAAAAACCCGCTCCCGACAGCCAAAGTGTTAACCCCTTTGCACATGCAGCCGCCGGTACTGCTTACGGTAGAGGTGGCCGCCAGCGCAAGAGGGTCAGCGCAAATGTAACATCCCGGCCGAGTTCAGTACAGACTTTCTCGAAACAGCGTCGTAAATAACTACTACATTGGACTGTATAATCTCTAAGCATACAGCAGCACCACAAGCAACTTGCTCACCAGTTGACTCCATACGTGGCATTCGAATTGTTACAGCTAATTCCATCTAACAACAAGTAAAGTTTTTACTGTAAAAATAGTTTAATTTTATTTTCAAGTAAAAACAGGTAATGCAAGAATTCATGAAAATCCAGAATCAACACAAAGAAGTATTTTGTCTCCATTGCCTATCGTTTGCGTATAACTCTGTATGTGTGTATAATTTTCCCACAAAATATGAATTTGACCAAAAACGGATCTCATTATGAAGTGTTTGGTCACTGATGATTAAATCGGTTTTTTTTTTAATTTAATGTGAATCAAACAATACGCC
Organism: Semisulcospira habei; assembly: GCA_036245525.1. Taxonomy (NCBI): domain Eukaryota; kingdom Metazoa; phylum Mollusca; class Gastropoda; family Semisulcospiridae; genus Semisulcospira; species Semisulcospira habei. Next base: position 172,024,830 of record BTPG01000004.1, read on the forward strand.
AATACTGTGATTGCTCGATTGAAATGAGTACGGGGAATTGACCTAAGTTTATAGGCGCATCGCATCAATAAGTGCAAACGCGTCGTATAATGTTGCCAGCTGCAACGCTATACGTCAAATCCGCTGATATCGATGCGGGGTGTCTTGAATGAGTTAAATAATTTGTAATATCTTTCCATCTTAACTTTACAAGGCGCGTGAGAAACACTCTCTCTCTCTCCCTCTCTCTCTCTCTCTCTCTCTCTCTCTCTCTCTCTCTCTCTCTCTCTCTCCCCTCTCTCTCTCTCTCTCTCTCTCTCTCTCTCTCTCTCTCTCTCTCTCTCTCTCTCTCTCTCTCTCTCTCTCTCTCTCTCTCTGTCACTCCCCTGTCTCTCTTTCAGTTTCTCGAGACCTTGCTCGTATCGTAGTCAACAGTACATTTTACATTTTTATATTTACATTTTCTAACAGTTTCATAAATGATCGCGCCTCTGAGTGCATAAATGTGTATTTTTGTACATCAGTGCGAGTCTTTGGAGTTTGTCAACTCATTTAAGGTGACCATAATCAATAGCTGCAAAAGTTTCGAGAAGCGTTGCATGTGACAGCGCTATACTACGACTACAGTTCCTTGAATGAGTTAACTGGCACTGTCTTTGACGCATGTAGCAGCTAAACGTCATAATGTGACGTCACGACGTAAATTATGACGTATCGCAGCTGCCTGCGCCCAAAACAGCGGCAGCTGTGAGTTCGTAGAACATCTCCTCAGACTTTCGTGATATTTTTAGTATTTTGCACTGTCCTATTTGCTGTAGTATAAAGTGCTCTTTTGAACAATCTTGTGTGCCTCAGAATAAAACGGGTACTTTTCAAACGTGATGTGCTTTAACTTAAATCAAGGTCGTTTCTCGTGCATGCGTGCGTGTGAGTGCGCATGTGTATGCATGTGCGAGATATAAAAAAATTGTGAATATATGTGCTGGTCTGATTGATTTGTGAACTTGTATGCACGCTTGGAACTTGCCGCCCAAGGCCATATTATGTGGCCGTATGCGGCAAGTTCCAAGCGTGCATATTCTAATTAATTCGGTCAGTAATTACGCAGACGTTCAGTCTCCTCTACGCACAAACTCTCCCTAAAAGTTTTCAAACAGATACCTGAAAACTGCAAGAAATGAAACTTTGTGTTCAAAGTCTATGTCCTACAACAGGAGTACTAGTAAACAAACAAAAAAGAATGACGTTTCATTTCATAAAACAAAGTCTCAGCACTCAATAGTGTAAGCTAAGTGGCTTACAACTTTTTTTTTTATTATTATTCTATTTTAATTAAGCCATCGCAACCAAACCTTGCTCTCTCAGTTGTTTGCTAAGCATGACTTCGTTATTGTCCGAGTTTCATGTGTGCGATAGTCACGAGACGATCACTGAAAACTGTACCACTATGGAACAAGACAAACAATACAAAATTAACCCATTCAGCCCTGACGCACTACAGCAGGAGATGGGTCGACCATGATAAGTCAAGGGTAGTGCCAGATTAGATTGGCGCCTGTCGGCGCGAAGCTAATTTGGCACTGCCCTTGAATTATCATGGTCGGTCCATCTCCTGCAACTGGTGCGTAGTCATTAGATGACGCCTGCACAATTTGGGAAACACGGCCGTCGGGCTGAATGAGTTAAAAGCAAGTCGAGAAATATCGCAGGAACAAAGTGCAACGCCGTTTGGGGACGAGAACAGATCTCACAAGCTGCCATTTTGTTTATGTCGGAGCTCAAGCAACCTCAAGTCATTGCGAAATTGTTATCCAAGAGGGCATGCGTGTACTTCAAGTGTTAAAGTGTCTAAACGTGAGTAAAGGGTTGGCTTTTGTACCAGCGAATTCTGAGTTTTCTCAAAATGTATGCATTTTTCAGATTTGTCGACCCTCTGTGGGCCTTGACCTCTGTGAGGGGTCGACTAAATTAGTATACCTAGAAAGGTGTTATAATCAGCTACTTTTATGCCAACATTATTCACACACTTGCCAACCTCCTGTGACTCTTGATCTTTCTGAGGGGTCATCTAAATTAGTATGCATAAAAAAGCCTTATCATGAGGTATCTCTACACCAAGTTTGGGTTTGACGTTGAAAATAGTATTTGAGAAAAACAGTTTTTGTCAAAATATGGCTATTTTTTACCCCTTTCTAGACCCCTCATGACCCTTGACCTTTACGAGGGGACCAGTAGTATGCGTAGAAAAGTCTTATCATCTGCTACCTTTGTGCCAAATGTGACTGAAAAGTTGGCCACAACTTTGATACAAACTACAATTATATTAAAATTGGCTTTTTAAACACATTTGCCACCTCCTGTGACCCTTTGACTTTCCGAGAGGTCATCCAAATTGGTTTGCATAGAAAGGTCTTACAATCAGGCATCTCTTCACCAAGTTTGGGTTTGAAGTTGAAAATAGTATTTGAGGAGAAACAATGTGTGTCAAAATATAGCTATTTTTTACCCTTTTCTGGACACTTGTTACCTTGATCTTGGAGAGAGGTCACTGAAATTGGTATGTTTAAAAACCACAATGTATCCTTTGGCCAAGTTTGAAGTCTGAGGCTTGGATAGTCTCTAAGAAAATGTCGACGTTAAAGTTTACCACGGACGACAGATGCCGGACAGACGACGGATGGCCCATTACATATGCAGGCGCCAAGGTATTCTGGCACCACTCTTTAACTATCACAGTCAAATTTATTTCCATTGATAGTGTATCAGAATGAAAAAGGTTAAAGAAGAATGTCATTCAAGTTCAACATCCCACGGTACATCTTTTATAATGGCGCAGAGACACCACAACATCAGAAAGATAAAACTTTAACAAACACTTTCAACCAAAAGCCAGCCTGCTTTCTTCTTTCTCAGGTGGAAGAAACGACCAAGCCCATGTCGAACAAGGCTCGGTAATGCAGCATCACTGTTTAGACAAATACCATATTACTAGGACAGGGCATGACTGCAATTCTGAGTGAACCATTTGGGTGTCGGTAGCAAGTTTTGTCATGATGATTCATCACTGTTGGCGTCCATGATGGCCTATGTTGCTTAATAGAGGCTACATCAGAAATTCTTTCGTTCTGCTCTGCCACGGGCGCCTTTGGTGCCTCAGTACATACATTCGGCCATAGCAAGCGCCTGCACCCAGGGTCAAGGCTTTCAGGTCTATCTTGTGCACACTAGACGCCAATTCACTTTGTCCGGAAATGCTTATAGCGGAAAAACCTGTCGTTGTGCTCTGCGACGGGCGCCCTTGGCGCTAGTTGATCTCTTGAGGCCTCGCCGGGTGGCTTCCTTTTGCTGTGCAGCACCCGCTGTCAAGAGATTGGTCGGTGTCTGCTGCTCCTCACTGCTGGCGTCCATGATGGCCTATGTCGCTTAATAGAGGCTACAAAAGGAAATCCTTTCGTTGTGCTCTGCCACGGGCGCCACTGGCGCAAGTTCCACTCTTGGTGCCTCAGTACATACCTTGGACCCTAGCAAGTGCCTGCACCCAGGGTCAAGGCTCTATGATCTCTCTTCGTGCACACTAGACGCCAAACCACTTTGTCCGGAAACGCTTATAGAGGCTTATATTATAAGGAAAAACCTGTCGTAGTGCTCTGCGACGGGCTCCTTTGGCGCACGTTGATCTTTTAAGGCCTCGGTGTTTTTCTTTTGCTGTGAAACACCCGCTGTCGAGAGATTGATCGGTGTCTGCTGCCTTTTCTCCTCACTGTTGGCGTCCAACGCAGCTCAACGGCACCACATCCAAACCATTTGACGTATGCAGCGGAGTCAAACAAGGCTGCGTCCTGGCCCCTACTCTCTTTACGATCCTCCTCGCCGTCCTAGCTCCTACTCTCTTTGGGATCCTCCTCGCCGTCCTGCTCAAACATGCCTTTGGTAATGCAACAGAAGGATTCTACCTGCGAACCAGATCAGATGGCAGGCTTTTCAACCTTGCCCGTCTCAAAGCCAAGACAAGGATACGCGAAGCCCTCATCAGGGACATGCTGTTCGCTGACGATGCGGCAGTTCCGACCCATACCCAGCAGGATCTGCAGTCACTGATGGACCGATTCTCCCAGGCTTGCAAGGACGTCGGACTGACTATCAGTCTAAAGAAGACGAACGTCCTGGGACAGGATACAGAGACACCGCCATTTATCACTATTGACAACTACGAGCTCGACGTCGTCTACCAGTTCACGTACCTTGGGTCCACCCTCACCGATAACCTCTCTCTGGACATCGTGATCGACAAGAGGGCCGGGAAGGCTGCTGCAACTCTCGCACGCAGACACACCACAGCAAGATGTGGATCAACCATGATAGTTCAAGGGTGATGCCAGAATCGCTTGGCGCAGCTATTCTGGCATCACCCTTGAACTATCATGGTCGATCTGTGTCCTGCACTGCAGTTCAGTCTTCAGATGACAACGGCAACATTTGGGGATTTCGGTGTTGGGGTAGAATGAGTTAAGTACTGAAAACGTTTAGCACAAATGGCCAAAAACAACCGTGTAATGTCATCACTAAAGACGATACTTGCTTGCATCCGGTATCCCCAACAAACAGCGCAATCAGGAGTGTTTGGCCTCTAATGAGAAGAGATTAGAGAGGTACTTGTGGCACATTTTCAGATTGTCAGCAACAATTTCTCCATTTTTTTTTAAAGACTGAGATGTCCATGCCTTTGTTCACAGTTTACTAGTGGATCGCGCAGTCAATGCAAAATATTATGTAAGAAATTTTTTTTACAAGCAAGTCTGTTCATGAACAGAGGTCAACTCTCAATGGCCAGAACAAATTGATTTCCTTGAAAATGCCCGTGACCAGAAAGCGCCAGTCACCGTGTCCTACCCAGGTTAGCAAAACATTCACGTTCTTCCTCAACCACCTTACAGTCTTTACCTTGACCAATAAACTGAAAAAAAAATGGCTGGCGGTCGGAGACTTCCCGCATCCAGCACCTAATAAAAGTTGCAGATTCACAAGTCCGACCCTGATCTCCATCAGAATACCACATCGTCCTTGAATCTTGCCTCAGAATCTTGGTTCAGAATTCTACAGACCCATGATATCAAGTTGTCTTCTTCTCCGATGCCCTTTCAGTCCTTCAGGCCTTCGAGAACGACAAACTCCCCCAGCTGACCAGAGCTTTGCAGAAGGTCAGACAAACCAGAAGAGTTGTTCTCCAGTGGATACCAGCCCACTGTGGGGTACCAGGAAATGAAAGGGCAGACAAGCTGGCGAAAGAAGGAGCCACAAAAGATCAACAAGAAAACAGCGTCAGCCTAGTGAGCAAAAGACAATCATCAAGGCATTGATGAGGCCGAGGTCAACCAGAGACGACTACCACACAATGACCAGAGAGCAGCAAGTCGTCCTGATCAGACTGCGTACCGGCCACAACAGACTGAACGCTCACATGAACAGAAAGCTCAAGCTGGCGCCATCACCAACCTGCGCCTGTGGTCAGGAAGACCAAACAGCGGAACATATTCTCCAGAGATGCCCCCTACTGGACGATGAAAGAAAAGAAGTGCAGACCAAACTCTACGGCAGTCGAGAAGACCTGGAGAAAACGACGTCATTCATCGCCGGTGCTGGACTGACCGTACAGCCCACTGCGAACGACAAGAAGAAGAAGAAGAAGAATCTTGCCTGAAGTTGCTGAAATTGTGCATAAATAGTGGAGATTAGTGCCATTCCACAATGTGAAAATATCACGTACATTGGGCGAACGGTTTTGATTTTACGGCAAATATATCATTAGTTTCTGATCAATCACTAACCGAGGTGACGTTTTCGCCAGACGACTCTCAACAACGAACGAGAACGAAGTCACAGTGGATAACCCGTGTGTACCAAGCGTAGACAACACTCCGAACATCTCCAAGAGGCATAGATGCCCGTGGGGTGCGTGAGGATCTATGCCTCTTGGATATATTTAGTTGCTATGATCATGGCACAAGCTGGTTGTTTGCGGTGACTTCGTTCTCGTTTGTTGCTGGGACTCGTCCGGCGAAACCGTAACCTCGCTTTTATTCTAATCACTTCGGTCAGTCATTTATGGTGAGCGCTGAATGAATGATTGAAAGAAAGAGTGAAGGAATGAATGAGTGAGTGATGGACGACAGGTTAATCCAACGACAGCTTAACTCATTCAGTCTGACGGCCGTGTCTCCCAAATTTTGGAGGCGCCATCTAACGACTATGCACCAGTTGCAGGAGATGGATCGACCATGATAATTCAAGGGTAGTGTCAGATTAGCTTGGCGCCGACAGGCGCCAAGCTAATCTGACACTACCCTTGAATTATCACGGTCGACCAATCTCCTGCTGTAGTGCGTCAGGGCTGAATGGGTTAATCTGTCTCTGTGCTGTCCAGAAAAAATATATATATATATATATATATATATATATATATATATATATATATATATATATATATATATATATATATATATATATATACAGTAAACATCGTCTGGCAAATCGCCTGGAGACCCGCACTGTCTTATTGTTATATCCGAAGTTTGTTATAAGCGAAGTAATTTGCATAGAAAAGATGTTGTCAGATTTCAAAACGTGTTGTAATATCAAATTTAAAAAAAAATATCAGACCTTGTTATACGATTGTACACACAGTAAACTTTAGATATATCAAATCGCCAGGAAGACATTTCTTCTAGTTGTAATATCATGTGCAAAGGAACGATGTCGGAACACCTGAAAAGATGTTGCTATATGCGACTTTTGTTATATTTTTACCTTGTTATAAATAAGCCAAGTCGACTGTAGAATGGAATAGCACATTCTAGATGATCGAAACAAAAAATAATCGTCCAAAATGTTAACGGAAAACATTTTAACACATTTTACCCGAGGAACGAAATCCCCAAATTGTAAAGTTGGCCTTCTGAAGGACTGTATTACAATTCTAGAGACAGATCGAGCATGATAGTTCAAGGGGGTGCCTGAATAGTCTGATGCCTATGGGAGCCACACGATTTTGGCACCACTCTTGAACTGTCATGCTCGATCCATGTCTTGCTGTGGTGTGTCGGGGCTGAATGAGTTAAAGGCTCCAGGCTACACCAACAAGCAAGCTCATACACACACAGCGATGCAATATCGCAACCCAGTGTGCAGGGAAACCAGGAATTGGGAAGGTTTGCCTCTCCAACTCATCCATTTAACTCATTCAGCCCCGGCGCCCTACAGCAGATGTGTCGACCATGACAATTCAAGGGTAGTGCCAGATTAGCATGGCGCCTGTTGGCACCAAGCTAATCTGGCACTGCCCTTGAATTATCATGGTCGATCCATCTCCTGCAACTGGCGGATAGTCATTAGATGACGCCTCCAAAATTTGGGAAACACGGCCGTCGGGCTGAATGAGTTAAGAAAAAAGCCACCTCTTCCTTTTCGTCTTCGAAAGAGAATATTGCGAGTCGCAAGTTTGCCGCCTGTGTACGTGTAGTACTTATATTGACCACGTATCGTTGACTTTTAAAAAAGTCTTTGTACATTACTAACGATGACATTGTATTTTGCTAACAATAGCGAACCCCTTATCGTAAGCTCAAGTAGTTCATAGCGTCAGCTGTACAACATACATGTAAGAACAAAAATGCAAGTTACCAAAAAATGCCCGAGCCATGCAATAGTACACTCAGTTTGCGCAAGAAGAACTTTTAGAGCTGATTTTGGCCAACCAGAGGCATAGATTCTCATTAGCCTTTCCTGTTGCAGAGGATCACGAAGATCGGTGCGTCTTGTAGATGTAGATATCGGAAATGGCCTCGCCACTGCCAGTGCAAGCAGATCGTGTTTGGAAATCGTACTGATTACAAAGTAACTGTCCCTAGTCGTGTAGTGAACTTGAACACAAAGTGATTTCAGCAAGAGGCATGGATCTTCATGAGCCCCCTCAAAGGCAGGGGTTCATGAGAGTCTATGCCTCTTGCAATTGGGTGGTGTTCAAGTTTTCTTGGCAGTAAACAGGCTAACAAGCAAGTGCTGACAGTGTATGACTGCAGTATAAATTGCACCAGAACTGCAGAAAAAGAACACTCTTTGCGGCTCCGCTACACGAACAATAATGAAGTGGCTTCTATTCGGCCTTTTGGCTCTTGCATGGGTAACTACACATTTACTTGCATTCGTTCTATTGTATTATCACTTAATCTTCGCTAAACGTCTCCCTCCAGTATCCCGTTCGTACATCGTTGGTAGAAATTGAAACATACATTTAACATTGCGCAGTCTATGTAAATTGTATGATGCCATTTTTACACACGACATAATAATGCGAATATTGCAAAGTGTACTTACTGCCTTAATCATTTTCATCCTGATAAACCTTTGCTGGAAATAAATTTGACTGAGTTCAAGGGTGGCGCCAGAATAGCTTGGCGCCTGAGTCAAATTTATGTATCTCCTAATCTGTAATGTAGCCTTTATAGGACAATAAACCTTTTTTTTAAAAAACATAACAACAACAACAACAACAACAAAACGCCTCCGGATGTAATGGGGCAATCGTACGTCGCGGGTAGGAACCGCACCATACATTTGACGTTGCGCAGTCTTATTTATACTTGGTGCAATTTGAACCCAAGGCATACGAACAAGGGCGTAAATGTACGCCTTGTTAGTGAGAGCAAATGTACACTCTAAGATGTTACAGACACTGATACCGTCGAAGTACAGTGAAGGTTAAAGAGAGAAATTTCTCGTGGAGAGATGGGAGCTTTTCGGTAAACTCCTTGAATTGTATATGTTGCGCTTAACTCATTCAGCCCGACGGCCGTATTTCCCAAATTTTTGTAGGCGTCATCTAATGATTGCACCAGTTGCAGGAGATGGATCGACCATGATAATTAAATGGTAGTGCCAGATTAGCTTGGCTGTAGTGCTGTCAGGGCTCAATGGGTTAATCGACGTAATTCATGCACTGAGCTTGATTTGGCACAACACGTGAAATAGCCAGCTGTGTTGGGAAATTACTTGATAGTTCTAACTTCATGTCTTTCTCCGTGACAAACAATGCCTATCACTGAATTTAATAGCACACTTTCTATCCTGTGGGACATTTTCGAGAAGAAAGCATTTAAGGCTAGACCATAAAGTATACTTTAATAAATAAATAATTGTAAAGCTAAATTGTATATATAACTCGACGTTAATACCTTTGTCACAAAGGAATGGAACAAAGCTTTGATTCTTTTATGAATTAAGCAAGCTGCAAATCGTCAACACATATGTAGGTCTGATGCTGCATTTACGCTCACATACGCAAAGCAGACTACTTTAAAAAATAAGCTGAATCTTTGCACACGGACAAATAATGCAATGCAATATATTTCAACTCTTTTTTGAACCATGTTTGTAGCGCTTTCTGTCGCAATGATTCATGTAGCATGTTTGTAGCGCTTTCTGTCGCAATTATTCATGTAGCATGTTTGTAGCGCTTTCTGTCACAATGCTTCATGTAGCATGTTTGTGGCGCTTTCTGTCGCAAATTTTTCATGTAGGAATCGTCGGGACCAAAAGCGGTACCAAAAGCCCCAAAGGTTCACGAGAATCTTTCATACCAGTTTTCTCATTCTTAAATGCAGGCGGATCCTGCACGACAGCTCAAAGTTAGTGCCTGATAAGCGGCTTGGCGCCTGCAAAGGAGCCAACCTGATCGGGCACCAACCTTGAGCTACATTAAAGTAGGTAAAGTCACTGTCAGGGGAGAGAATTGTGCAGTAACAACCAATGATCATAGATCGAGTTTGGTCGAAGCACCCAAAAAAAAAAAAAAAAAAGCATAGGAAAGAAGGATGAGCTAATCGCACCCTTCTTTTCCAGCCTTTTTTTTATTATTTTTTTTTTTTTTTTTTTTTTTTAATTATTATTTTTTGGGGGAAGGGGGGAGGGTGTTTCGACCAAACTCGATCTATGATCATTGGTTGTTACTGCACAATTCTCTCCCCAGACAGTGCTTTTTACCTACTTTACTTTGTAATATTAGCTCTGGCAGGCTCCCTTTTCTTTTCGTTCTTGAGCCACAGTGTTTTCCCATCTGACTGAAGCGGGAACTGAAAGTGTACTTGCTGTTTTTTGTCTTGCAGGGTCAGGAACTCCTCCCGTTCCTACCAAATGGTAACCTGGTGGACACGATTCACGGCTATGGTGTAGAGTACGATGACAACCATGTAAGTCTGTTTAAGGTCTCTTCAGCACAGCAAATTCTACTTCTAATTTTCGAACATCGTCCACTGGTTTACAAAATCATCTTTACTTGTACAAATACCAAGGGGAATTATCTTCTGTGGGCTGGCGATTGGGTGCCTGATAGGAGACGGCAGGGGATCTCACTGTGTGTTTGTCCAGCGCTGAGTAATTCCTCTTGGTATTTGTACTGTTCTACCAGCGATATCCTCACCTGTCTGGTTTGTGAGCATCTTTACTTGGCTGTTCTTTTTTGTATTCCTCATGCAGAGAGAGAGAGAGAGAGAGAGAGAGAGAGAGAGAGAGAGAGAGAGAGAGAGAGAGAGAGAGAGAGAGAGAGAGAGAGAGAGAGAGAGAGAGAGAAAGAGAGACAGACAGACAGACAGAGACAGACAGGGAGAGACAGAGTGACAGCCCTAAGGCAGTCGACCTCACGCACGCGAAACTGGCTCCAGTTGATGAGTGAGCTTAGTCCTGCGCCAGTCACTAGGCAAGGTGCTCCGCTCGGAGCACCTTGCTTAGTGGTTGGCACAAAACTAATCATCATCATCATCATCAGTCCCTTGCCCGAACTGGGCGTTGGGGGGACTGAAAGGCAGCAGCAGCAGACAGTGCTCTCCACTGAGTTCTATTTTGGGCGGTGGCAAGCAAGTCTGGCATCTCGAGTTCGGTCCATTCTTTTATGTTTGCGACCCAACTCTTTCTCTGACGACCTCGCCGACGACTTCCTTCGAGAGTGCCTTGGAGGATAGTCTTGGACAAGGTGTTGTGTCGGGTCACGTGGCCAAACCAAGCAAGCTTGCGCCGTTTCACGGTTGCCAGAAGGGGTTCATGTGGGCCCACCAGGGAAGTGACGATGCTCCGTACATATTCGTTGGTCTTGTGCTCGCGGTACGAGATGCGGAGCAACTTCCTCAGGCACTTGTTCTCAAAGGCCTGGATTTTCTTTTCTGAGTCTGCAAGCAGTGTCCAAGTCTCACAGCCGTAGAGTAGAATAGACACTACGAGGGACTTGTAAAGCCTGTACTTGATGGTGAAGCTGATGGAGTTACTTCGCCATATCCTGTCCAGCCTGGCCATTGCGGATGTTGCTGTACCTATCCTGATACGGATCTCTGCTATGCAACTACCGTCTTTGGACAGGGTGGCTCCCAAGTACTTGAAGCTATTGACCTCTTCTAGCTTCTGGCCGTTCATGTGAATGTTGCTGCTGCTGTCGCTTGTGGTGTTGATCATCACTTTGCTTTTATCCGTACTGATCTCCATGCCATAAGACCCTGCGCTACTTGAAAGTTTGTCTGTCAGGTTTTGGAGCTCACTATTGCTGCCTGCCATGAGGTCAATGTCGTCTGCGAATCGAAGATTGCACAGGGATCTGCCACCAATAGAGATTGAAGTATGGTGGTCGTGGAGGGTTTCCTGCATGATCTTCTCCAGGAATATGTTGAAAAGGACAGGAGAGAGCAGGCATCCTTGACGGACACCGATCGTCGTCCTGAAGAACTCGCCTGACTGATTGTTAAGTAGAACCGCGCTGCAGGCGTTCTTGTAAAGCGCTTCTATCATTTGGATCAGTCCCTCCTCTATGTTGAACGATCTCATGACTTGCCAGAGTCCGTCGTGCCAGACGCGATCAAATGCTTTCCTGAAATCAATAAAGTTGTGGTAGAGTTCGCGCTGATGCTGCAGATGTTTCTCGATCAGGACGCGGCAGTTGAAAATCTGCTCTACAGTGCTTCTTCCAACTCTGAAGCCAGCCTGTTCTTCTGCCAGCAGTTCCTCGGCGAAAGTTTTGAGGCGGTTGAGAATGATTCTAAGCATTACTTTGCTAGGGTGACTTATCAGACTGATAGTTCTGTAGTTCTGGCACTGTTTCAGGTTTCCTTTCTTGGGGAGCGGGATCACTAGAGACTGTGTCCATTCTACTGGCCATTTCTTTTGCTCCCAGATCTTTTGACAGAGTGTAGTGAGGACCTTCGTTGTTACTTCTCCTCCATGTTTCAACAGTTCAGCAGGTACGTTGTCTACACCTGGAGACTTTCCTCCCTTCAGGCCGCGTACGGCTGCTTCCACCTCTTCAGCTAACACTGGCAGGTCTTCAGCCTTCCTGGCCCCAGCCTGGTTGTTTTGGAGGATGCTGGTGTCTGGCTCAGCCTTGTAGTTATACAAGTCTCGGCAGTACTCAGTCCATCTGTTTAGTACAGCAGTGTTTTCCGTAAGGAGTTGGCCGCTGCTGTCTTCGATGACTGTGGCTGTTCGCTGTTGAGTCTTGGTGAGGGTCCTTAGCGTTTCATAAGCCTTCTTGCTGTTGCCGTTTGCCATGCCCTCTTCCACGCTACAACACTGGTCTTCAATCCAATCTTCTTTGGCTTCTTTCATCCTCTTCCTGATCTTCTTGTTGACAAGTCTGTACTTGTTTGCTGATGTGAGGTCTTGGCCTCTCTTTTTCTTCCAGGCTCTCCTCTCATCACAGAGATCGAGGATGTCATCGGTGACCCAGGGCTGTTTGCGCTTCCTCTGCTTCCCCAGCACTTCTTCTGCTGTAGAAAGTAACACCTCTTTTATATTTCCAGCAAGGGTGTCTACATCGCAGTCCAAAGTAGCCAAGGCTGCAAATCTGCCTCCTACCTGGGCTTGGAAGAGCTCTTCTACTTCCGGGTCTTTTAGCTTCTGGAGGTCGAATCTGATGCGAGGGTTCTTGCTATCTCGTTTGAATGCCAGCTTCAACTTGAGGCTAGTAAGGACGAGGTTGTGGTCGCTGCCAATATCAGCACCAGGAAAGGACCTCGTTTGTGCTTTGTTAACGCTGGATTTGAATCGTCGAGGCAGCAAGATGAAGTCAATCTGGTTATGGACCAGGCCTCCTGGCGATTGCCATGTCACTGTTCTTGACTTCTTGTGTGGATGGAGGGTATTAGCAACGGTGAGACGGTGACTCTCTGCGAACTCTAAAAGTCGCAGGCCTCTGTCGTTTGTTTCTCCAAGGCCAAACTTGCCAGCTGTTCCTGCCCATTGTTGGTAGGCGTCAGGGCCGATCTTTGCATTCCAGTCACCGAGGACAGTCAGAATGTCTTTCTTAGGTGTTTTCTTGATGATGATGTCCAGTTGTTCGTAAAATTCTTCTAATTCTTCATCATCATGATCTGCTGTTGGAGCGTATACTTGTATGATAGTGATGTTGTGCGGTCGGGCGGAGATGCGGATGGAGATTAGTCTGCTTGACACGGGGGTGCAGCTGATGACAGTTCCAGCCACCTCTTTCCTTACGATAAAAGCAACGCCATGTTCGTGCTTGGTTTCTTTTCCGCTGAACCAGATTTTATGGCCTTCATCTGTTGTTGTTTCTCCGAAGCCTGTCCATCGAACTTCTGCAAGTCCTACAATGTCCCAGCGATAGCGCTTCAACTCGTGGGTGAGTTCCTTCACTTTGCCGCACAAAACTAAGCACTCGCGTAACTGACCCTTGACTGTCGTTTTTTATGGGCGGCATTCTGTTTTGTTTTGTTTTTTCTTTTCTTTTCTCATTTATACCGCTTGTAAACACTCGCTGTACCTACTTCTCAGACTAAGAAAATCTACTGACTTTGCAGAACATCGTTATTTTTGTGGGAGCCACTGACTGCTACATCGTGGTTACCGACAGAGAAGCCGCATGGGACAACACGATCCACACGCCATCACTGCTACACGCCTTCACGGTACGTCAAAAGGAGATGATCTATACCTCTCGCTGACACCACTTTGAATCCATGTTCCTGGGACAGGTAGGGATTTTAAATCTTGACTTAAAGAAGATTGCAGAAACACAGTGTGCGTTAGTTTACACTGTACGGGTTACAGTTTTAAATCAGCGTCCAACTTAATCGCAGAAGAGTTCGCATAGAATCTGAATAATGCATTATGGCGGCGGATTACAAAAGGACGCAAAAGCAGAAACAGGCCGACTACAATCGATTACGATTTTGGCAACGTGTAGAAAAGGACGAGCGCATTTACTTTACGCAATCCGTATAATGATTAGAATCTTGCCATCTTCTTATCTAATATTTTGCTTTGCTGCATTTCGGGCCCGAATCATGAGAACATTGGAGGTCAGCTTATCAGGAGAACATGCTCATGCAGAGGCCGGGGTGCGGTCTAAGATCTGGACGGAACCGCGCCGAACCGGTTCACATTGCAACGTGTACCTGGCATCGCTTTGTTTTAAATCAGTACGAAAATCGGATCAGAATGGCCGATGTAGACGCTTTAATCTGTTTTCGTAGTGCGCCGAGGCCGGAATTTTGCGCTTGTGTAAATACACCCAAATCAGTAGCGGTTTTAGTCGTGATGATTCCTGCAGGAATCCGGCCGCGTTGCGACTAAAACCGATACCGACACACGACGGGTTAAATGTATGCACGTCTTTTCCGCCGCCGTAGTAACAGTTTCGTCCGTGGCAGTCAAGGGCTTATAAGACTCATTCAACTCCGACACGCCACGGCAAGACATGGATCGAGCGTGATAGATCAAGGGTTGTGCCAGACTGAATAGCTTGGCGCCCGTAGGCGCCAAGCTATTCTGGCACAATCCTTGACCTATCACGCTCGATCTGTTTCCAGAAGTGTAACACAGTTTCACAGGGGGCAACTTCAAAAGTTGCGGATTTCGGTCCTGGAGCAGAATGTGTTAATTCTGCCGTTAATAACGGCAGAATTAACCGAGTCATTCTGCTCCAGGATATAATATATAGTATATTAAATAACAAATCAGCGCATTAAATAGGCGCTTTATCCCAATTGAAAATCGGCTCAAAGCGCCGCCGCGAACTGAACCCAACAAGCACGCTCACGTGAATCGCGCGCATTCACTCACACACTGTACACAAACACAAAACATTCACGTGGTGCTAAGGGCAAGCTCAAGCGAGCTACTGAAGTTTTGGAAATTCAAATCGTTTATATTTGAAATGTGATTGAGTGGGCTGAAATTGATACCAAAGTCGTGGGGGAGAAGAGCCGGAGTACCCGGAGAAAGAACCCCCGACGGTCCGCCCGAATTAACGGCGACACTTACTAGAGGAGAAAAGTCCGACGCCGGAATTGGGTATCGAACCTCGCACCTCTAGTATTGGTGGCAGGCGCTTTTACCGCTGCGCCAAATCACTAGGTGGCAACATTGACGATCTTGAGACTTTGTGTCTAAAAAATAAACATACTGGTTTTTGCCATAGAACGGAAGAATTGACGCCACATGGTGTACACGCAACACAGCAGTGAAACAAACCTCAATTTATGCATTTTGTTCTCCCCTGCAGGACGCCGTGTACAAACAGATTGTGGCTGGTATCGGCCTACACGTTACGACGTTGGCCGACATTAGCACTCACTATCACAGCACCCTGGCGAACGCCCACTGCAGGACCCGCAGAGTCTACATGGTCACCTACGTCGGGCCCTCCACAACATGAAGTGTAAGTGGACACGAGTTGGTCCCTTAGCTGCCCATGGACAAGCGTATTTGTGAAATCATCAGTGCAAGGCCCACCTTTCAGTCTCTTCAGTTCCACCGGCAGAAATACTGAATTATTTGGGTTTAACGCCGAGCAGGCAACTAAGGCCATCTCACGGCGGTTGAACAAACAAGGGGAAGGCAGGGAGACAACAGTGGAGAAAAGAGGTGCAACTTTAGCCCCAGTATATAAAGGTCCTCATGCCGACGACAGCCGCAGTGGGCCCGCGCACGGCTGTGCGCGGGCCCACTGTGGCCGACATCGGCCGGAGGGTCTTTCACTTTTTTTTATATCAACAACCTCTTTCCAGTGATCAAATCACGAGGGGAGGGGGTGGGGTAAAGGGGAAGGGGAGGGGGAGGGAGGGGGATTACATTGGGGTGGGGGTAACATGTACCAGACGATTACATTTTCACGGATCACGAAGATGATCGGTCACGAATCACGACGTGCAACAACAAAAAAAAAAAGGCTAGTCGCGCAACGCAAAGTTTTATTTTCTTAATATTAACACATTCAGCCCCGGGACCGAAATCCCCAAATTTTGGAGTTGCCCTCTGACGGACTTATTACAATTCTAGAGACAGATCGAGCTTGATAGTTCAAGGGTGGTGCCAGAATAGCTTAGTGTCTTGCAGCGGTGTGTCGGGGCTGAATGGGTTAATACATGCATTAATACAATTAACACAACGTAGATCCTTTGTGTTGTGTATGCACGTGCATTCGAGTCACGATGATTCGACTTTTTCAGATTACAGTTCTCATAAGGCGCATTTTCAAAACGGACTGGCCAGGGACAGACTACATCGATAGGTATATCTAAGAATCATAAAGACGATTTTCCATGTTATACTTTGTTTTAAAACAGACAATAAAGTAGTCTTTATTTTTTATGTACATCGTTTAACTCATTCAGCCCGACGCACGTATTTCCCCAAATTTTGGAGGCGTCATCTAACGAATATGCACCTGTTGCAGGAGATGGAACGACCATGATAATTCAAGGGCAGTGCCAGATTAGGTTGGCGCCGATAGGCGCCAAGCTAATCTGGCACTACCTTGAATTATCATGGTCGATCCATCTCCTGCTGTAGTGCGTCAGGGCTGAATGGGTTAAAACAATTCATACGTAAAATATAAAGACCATGTGTCAAACACACAAATTATGCGTCAGTGTTTGCGTGCGTGTCCGTGTGTGTGTGTGTGTGTGTGTGTGTGTGTGTGTGTGTGTGTGTGTGTGTGTGTGTGTGTGTGTGCGCGCGCGCGCGCGTATGAATGTAGACATGAAAATCTCAGATATTGTGCGCACAAGCCTGAAACTTGGCGATATACTTTATTTAAGGGGTGGCTAACAGAGCCTCCGAGCATGTTGTAACTGTATGTCTCATTGAAGAAATAACTTAAGACCGTTTATAGAAAGTCGTTTGACCCACATTAGAGTCCGCAATTCGGATTATATGCACTTGAAATTTTGGATATGGCTAATTTGTAGAAAGACATTGGATGAGTTCTTTAGTCAGCTTTGTGCCTCCTCGACGTTTTCGAAAATAAAAGTTCAATGCGGAAAAAATGTCAAAAGTAAGACTCCTTGATTTCATCAGAAGAATCAAACAGTGACGGTGACGTGGGAAGCACCAAACGCGTCAGTGTGTTATACAACGTTCCTAATTGACGCAAATCACGGCATGTCTCCTTCATTTAGAAAGGCCGTATCATTATTTTTGTATGATATTTACGAATATAATCTATTGGTGCCAGGGGTTTGCTACACGGACCCTTGTAGGCCGGAGGGAGGACAAGGAACCATTGTTGTACCCCGAAGGCCTGAGGGGTACAATGGTTCCCTTTGACCTCTCGAAGGCCTGCAAGGGTCCGTGCAGCAAGCCCTTGCTACCAATAACGTATTTGTTTTCATTCCTCCGCTATTTTCGTAAACGAAATCAAGAAGAAATCTTTTGACCTCGATCACGCCAGACATGACTGACGTCAAAGGAATATACTTTAATACATAATGCACTTATGACGTAATTTTAAATCATTCATGACGTTGCCGCCCCCAGTAGTGTGCCTGTTGTTTCGAACAACACTAAGTACTTTTGTATTTTAGAACATTTTGGTGATCTTTAATAGAACAAAACTGGCATCGAAGACGCGTTGAAAGAGGGCTACCAAAATCCGCCATTGGTCGCTACAAGGGTTTTTGTAGCTCAGTCACATGGTACGGTTTACGCTAAAGCGATTGGTCGTGTGAGGTCGGGGTGAAAACAAAGTATTTTGTTTTCATCCCTACGTCACACGACCAATCTCTTGTAGCGCAAACTGTACCACATGACCGAGTTACAATATAAGTTATAGGTCGCAGGGGTTTGCTACACGGACCTTTGTAGGCCTGAGGGAGGTCAAAGGAACCATTGCACCCCGAAGGCCGAAGGCCTGAGTTGTACAATGGTTCCTTTGACCACCCGTAGGCATACAAGGGTCCGTGCAGCAAGCCCCTACTACCAATAACGTATTTGTTTTCATTCCTCCACTATTTTCGAAAAAAAAATCAAAAAGAATATTCCGACCTGGATCGCGCCAGACATGACTGACGTCAAAGGAATATATATTTATACATAATAGACTTATGAGGTAATTAAAAATATTTCATGACGTTGCCGTCTCCAGTACTGAGTGTGCTTGTTGTTTCGAAGAACAGTAAGTAACTTTTTACTTTAGAACTTTTGGGTGATCTTTTATAGAACAAAACTCGCATCCAAGATGCGTCACAAAGAGGGCTACAAGAAGTCCGCCATTTGTCACTACAAGGGTTTTGGTATCACGGTCATATGGTACTGTGTGCGCTAAAGGGACTGGTCGTGTGACGTAGGGATGAAAACAAAAACCCTTGTAGCGACTAATGCCGGACTTTTTGTGGCCCTCTTTCTGACGCGTCTTGGATGCCAGTTTTGTTCTAGAAATTAATACCAAAACATTCTGAAATACATAGTTGCTTAGTATTGTTCGAAACAACAGGCGTACTACTGGTTACGGCAACGTCATGAAAGATATTAAATTACGTGATAAGTCTATTATGTACAAATGTATTATGAGGTCAGTCATGTCTGTCGTGATTCAAGTCGGAAGATTTCCTCTTGATTTCTTTTAGGAAAATAGTGGAAGAATGAAAACAATAAGTTATTTTTAGCAGGGGCTTGCTGCACGGACCCTTGTAGGCCTTCGGGAGGTCAAAGAAACCAATGTACCCCTCAGACCTCCCGAAGGCCTACAAACATTCAGACATTCAGAATCGTAAAGTAACACCAAATAGTGTAATATACAATGGATAAACAAGCCGTTGGAAAACGCATTCTACGCTTCTCTACATTACTCATTTACTTTTACAAAAACAGAATTCAAGGTGTATTCGTTATTGTATGAGGTACAAAGCGTACCCCAGCGCCTAAAATCGTAAATACTGATTTGGATAGCTGAAAAAGAATTCTTACAGAAATATCTGCAATCCCTTGACGACGGTTGAAGGCCACTGGATTTCAACTGGAAAGAGTGTTTCTATGGCAAATCCCGTTTTTCGTCATAATCTAAGTTCAGAACACATTCCTCGATTATGTAAGAGCTTTTAGTATTCCTTTCATTGCGTTTTGCGGGCACGTTTTTCTCAGCACGTTGGTGTTTTTGTTATAGACGGTGAACGGTTCATGTTTATTTACAAATTTAGTAACAGTTTCATATCTTCTATAGGGTGCTCTGCTGTATAAATAATCAAGCCTAGTGTTAGTATTAGACATGCATTAACTCATTCGAGACGTGCCGCCTCCGGATATGCGACTTAAAGCCACGTATCCGGAAACGGCACGTTTCAAATGAGTTAGTGATTGTAGCTGGCACAGGTAGCAGCAATATTACAAATTGCACTGCTAAGAAATGTATGGTAGCCCGTTTGTATAATGTTCAGAATTATATCCCGTGCATTTGAAAGACAAACTTTTTTTTTTTTTTTTTTTTGGGGGGGTGGGGAGAGGGGTTGTATGTTATGCTCTGTCGACGCATCTAATGATGTTGTAGAGCAATGTTAGCACATGCGGCACCATTACACCAAGAGGACGCACACTGACAGAAACAAGTATAAAGCCATCAAGCACATTTTTTCATGACGCGTCAGGAATAGAACGCGACAGTGGGTAATCTATTTGCGCACTGAAGCAAATTGACAACTTTCACACTAAAGTGCATTTCTTGTTTGTTATAATCAGCATGACATTATTTTTTTATTAAATCAAAGCAGTCGACCGGCACTAGTGCAGTTGATAGAACAGACCTGGGCAATTGTCAAATTACTTTGAGGTCTACGAGTGTCCGAATGCGTGGTTCCGATAACTGCCTGTCCATATAGCGCTTAGCTCATTCGCGGCCAGCCGCATCCGGATGCGCGTCTTATGCCGCGCACCCGGATGCGGCTGGCCGCGAATGAGTTAATTGACGTCGGTTGCAAAATTTCCCCTCGGGGACAATAAAGTATTATTGTATTGTATTGTATTGTATTGTATTGTATTGTATTGTATTGTATTGTATTGTATTGTATTGTATTGTATAACTAGTTTCAGGTATTGGGCCTTTAAGCAACATTGTTCGTGTTTTCTTGCAGACGTGAGCTTTGCAGGAAATACGTGGCACTGAACATGCTCCATCGATAACGCAGAATAAATGCGTTTCTTGACGTATTCAATCGAGGAATTGACTTCGGGGTACAATGGTTCCTTTGACCTCCCGAAGGCCTAAAGGGTCAGTGCAGCTAATAGCGGAGCAGGTTAGTATGAAAACCCTACGCTAAATAGTAGAGATGTTTCACTTTGCACAGAGGCAACCACGAGGTATTATATTATTGTGGGAAACACTTTGTTGGGCTTCTTTGGGGGAGGGGGTGGTGGGGGGGGGGGGGGGCAGAACATAGATTAACATTTGCTTCGCGCGTTAGCCAATAAAAGTATAAAAGCCCGAGAAGATAAGGACCATGTGCCAGTTGCATGTGTGAGCTTAGTCCTGCACCGGCCACTAAGCTAGGTGTTCCGCTATAGTGGAGCACCTTGCTTAGTGGCTGGTGCAGGGCTAAGCGCACTCGCGCAACTGGTCACAGCACCCGATGCCACAAATCCCCTACCTGCTCAGCGGACACACATTCTCCACATCCTGACTTCGGGCGATGCAACGTAAATTTTACTACATAAACTAGCCAGGCCTACGCTCCGCTAGCGGCAGAGTGGCTTCTTCTTCTTCTTTTGTTTTTATCGACATCTTCGAAAGAAACATGCGAAACTACAGATGAGAGGGTCTTCTTTTTTTATTGATTATCATACGGGCGCCGTCGATAGAACAGGTGGTGGTCTCGTCAAAACAAAGGAGTGCCGCTAACATCCAGATGTCATCTTTGAAGAAGTAGTGGACTCACTAAACTACACACGGCTGCTAAAACAGACAAATCCAAAGATAGCCTTCTTGACAAAAAAACAATGCTGATATGATTTCCACGCCATGCCGAAGAGCACGTCGCAGAGGTGTCACGTCTCGAGCATGACATTGCATGTATAACAAGATAAAGATTTCATCCCAAAGTCTACCGTATTGTTTGGAGATCAAATATGTTTACCTTTTAGGAACAGGTAGATTTATTCATATTTTTTAGCCTTATTATGCTTATCCATTTCCCTCCTCTCTAAGCCAACCTCTGATCAACACACACGTCGGCGCACACAAATAAAGACGGACACGCTGCACTTCCTGCCATTAGTACGCTCTTTGGCTCGTGCAGCGACATAAATCCATCTCCTTCTACTCTAACCCACCCTCTGATCCACACACACTGCCACACAGATATAAAGACGGACACACGGCGATTCCCACCATTCGTAAAGCCGCGTCTGTGGTCTGGCGTAGCATAGAGATTCTGAAGAAGAATAAAAGCACCAGCATCGAAATGACGTCACTTCAATCTTCACGTCATGGCATCATTAGTCCCACGATGCCGTGTTCATAGTGACGACTTTATGTCATTCGTCACTCATCGCACTACTAACATCTGACGTATCAGAGAATCAACTTTGCAATTTTCTTGCTGATTTTCACGCCTAGGGCTTACAGGTCACAAATTGACCTAATTCTACCCAAGGGCCGGGATAAACAGCAGGCTTTTGCAAACACTGTTTATGAAATGTCATGCGGGTATTATTGAAAATATAGTTGTTTTTCGTAAAAGAAAAATTAAAGTTATGTTAGCTGTTTTTATCAATGATTCCGAAGAAGCCGTGCAGAAAATTGTCTGATTTTCACACTTAGGGCTAACATGTCACAATGGACCTAATCGTACACGACAGCTGAGACAAACTTATGTAAATACCGTATTTGAAAAAAAAACATGCTATTATGAATGAGAAGAATGTTGTTTTTTTGTTTTGTAAAAAAGATTCAATTGCTTTAAGGTTAACCCACATAATTCGTGAAATTAATCCCCAAAACTTGAAAATACATATATTTTTTTAAAATGATTTAATTATAACCCAAAACGTTCTAGAGGTACAATGCTGGTTAACGAACTCGATCAATATCTCCCTTTTATCGAGCTATATGCAAAATATCTAGTAAAAATAAGAAAATTACGGACTTCAGTGTGGATCAACCGGTTTTTGTTTGTTTGTTTGTTTGTTTTTTGTCTTGAAACGGCCATTTTCACGCCAATGAGCATCTTAATAAAAAAAATTGAAAAAAACCTTCTCGAGATAATTATTTTAGGGATAATATTATACAATTTCAAGCTTGTCCGTCCTCAAACGTGGTCTCTAAATCGCTGTAACACACACACACACACACACACACACACACACACCACACACACACACACACACACACACACACACACACACACGCGCGCGCGCGCGCGCGGCGCTTTGGCGCCAAAAAGACGTTCTCTAGCAAGGTTTGCGTAGCTAGACATGACGTCATGTTTATCTTGTTACTTCTTTGCCAGAAGTTCTGCCCGGCTCGCCGGAAACGTCACGTGCATGCTCCGGAATCCGCTTCGATCAGCCCCATTTCAAAGTCTACCGTATTTTCAATACGGTATACAACAAAATCGGCGACCGTAGCAAGGACACAAGCGAGTTGTTACCGTACATGTATTATGTGCGTGATAGTACTGTCTCCAGCAGAAAGG
>BTPG01000004.1:172048260-172090760 GCA_036245525.1 Semisulcospira habei
GTTTCATTATTGGTGAAAATAAGAAAAACTGGACACACTCTATGAAGCAAGTTTCCGGTGATATGTTTTAACACACAAGTTGTGTAGATTGCTTATGATGTTATTAACTGCTTCAAATAAAGTTTGATTCGAAAAATTCATTAAAGAACCAGAACTTCCGGTGCACATCATTTTCTTAATAAATCTTATTTGATTGATTGTGAATTACTTTTAAACCATTTTTTATGCTCCAGTGACTAACAGAGAGATAAAGAACACACCCATATTCATTTGCTCAGGTAAATATGGCGGCTATCCTAAAAATAAAGAACTTTTTTATTTTCATGTTTGTAGGTCACATTGATTATTTAGGTGCCTTTGACAAACGAAAAGTAGGTCAAGACCAAACTGGCCGGATTTTCATGCACACGGACCCTAGTGACACTGCACATTGGTTGGCTTTCCTCTATGTCCTCTGCAGATGCTCCTTATTTCACTTTCAATATCCTGATAGTAGTGTCACTGATGAGGTCATGAGTCATGGATGTGCGATTTTTAAGACTAAACATTATATTTGCACATGACATAACACACTCTTCATAACATTTTCTAATAAATGGCGTCAAAATAACCCGGATTAAAGCATATTTACAAAGAAAAGCGCTATGTTGAAAAAAATCGCTTTTCTTTTGTTGATCAGTATATAAAATTACGTAAAAACTAAAACTTACGTCATGACAAATGACGTTTGACAAATCAATGACGCGTATGTCCTGCACATCTTATAGAACTCACTGACGCATTGGTAGGTTTGCGAGACTTTCACAATAGGGCATAATTCAACATCAGAATCAGATCAAAGACAAAAGGTAGAGACCATTGACAGCGAGAACAGTTCTCATATAGAAGGGACTTTGTGGTTTATGGTTCATCTCATCTTGTTGTAAATACGGCAGACAACAATACGGTAGACTTTGGGATGAAATCCTCATCTTGTTTTTGTTTTGTTTTGTTTTATTATTATCTTTAACTGGCATACGTTTTTCCCCGCTGTTACGTGCATTAACGACAAACGAACAAGCTAAACCGTTCTCATCACACTTTTAAAGTAAAAAAGCAAACATTTAGCAACAGTACAATTATTCCTATTAACTAATATCTGCAATATCTACAATACTCTTGCTGGTATTGCGGAGGTTTTTCCCCGCAATAAAGCGTCCTGCAACATGTACCCGGTTTACCCGGAAAAAAGGACAATGGCCTGTCATGCTACTTAGAAGTGGAGGAAAATCCTTAACCCAAACCGTGCTCGAGGCGGTCCGTGGATCAGCGGTAAAGCCCCTGCCACCATTGTGTGAGGTGCGAGGTTCGGTCCCCGGTTCTGGGGTCGATATTTTCTCATCTTATAAGTGTCGTCGTTAATTCGGGCGGTCCGTCGGGGGGTGGGGGTGGGGTGGGGGTGGGGGAGTTTATGTTTCTTGTTAGCCCAAAGTGCTTGATGCTTATATTTGTCCCATTTACATCTGTATTTTGCACGCGAATGTCGGACAGTGTGCGATCGTTTCCGACGCAAAAATCCACGATCACTGTTAGCGAATGCTTTAAATCGCGTTGGTGTCAGTGGTCTGCTAAAGCGAGTACTAAACTCATTCAGCCCGATGGCCGTATTTCCCAAATTTTGGAAGCATCATCTAATGACTGTGCAACACGTGCAGGAGATGGATCGAGCATGATAATTCAAGGGCAGTGCCAGATTAGCTTGGCGCCGACAGGCGCCAAGCTAATATGGCACTACCCTTGAATTATCATGGTCGATCCATCTCCTGGTTTAGTGCGTGATGCCTGAATGGTTAAGTGATTTATAACTTGATTACACTACGGACCGCGCCAGTGTGAGCTGTAAAAAATCACAATAGTAGCAAAAGTAGTGATAAAAATGTCCATCATTAGGCGTGAAACGATTTTCTCAGTAGCGTGAGGCTCAAGAATTTTACATTCGCTTTTCGCGCGAGAATCCTAATGTGTGTCATGGCGCATTTTCCGCGATCTGTTATGTTCGCGTTACATGGAAGAAAGCCTGTATTGGTCTGTGATTTTGGCCCTTACGACCTAAGGCCGAGGGGTCCAGCAGCACAGACCAGCGCATGCATCAGGTGTGGCGTTAACGACATCGCGTGAACTCTTTTGGTAGCGGTATGAAATAGATGGTGTAGTTCAGTATAAATCCCAGTGGAATTGGAGCATACCTATCACATTCGTCGTTGGGGAACCGTTCGCTTCTGAACCACTTCGAACAAGTAAGGTTATACCATTTTATGTGTGCTTAGCAACGTCCATAGACTTGTTTCAAAACACTAAGCCTAAATGACGTTCATTCGATAGAACTGAAGTCATTCAGTTCTGGGAGTTTAACGCATTCTGCCCGCGACACACCACAGCAAGAAATGGCTCGACCATGATAGTTCAAGGGTGGTGGTACTATCATGGTCGATCTGTCTCCTGAATTGTAATGCCGTCTTCAAAGTGTGGGTATTTCGTAGCTCGGGCACACTGAGTTAAGATTTCAAGGCCCACTACCGCCGTAACCGTTCAAAGATACACTTCTGTAACAGATGGTTACAAAACGCTACACACAGGTCTAGTTGTGGTTCCAGTTCAGCACGCGACTTTATATCGAGTAACCTGACAATGACTCCACTCCGCTCTAGAAATACAACGCTATGAGTACGAGAAACAGCTAAATATAATTGACACGCAAACGGCAGCGCAGAATAAGTGTTTTTGCTGCGTGTCCTAACTGCTGTTAATGTTCATTATTGGACTAAGCATAACAAACACAAATGGAGTTGAAATGTGTTTTCAGATTTATGCGTAATGGTACTTTAACTCATTCTACCCCAGACACAACACAGCAAGATATGGATCGACCATGATAGTTCAAGTGTAATGCCAGAATAGCTTGGCGCCCATAGGCGCCAAGCTATTCTGGCATCACCCTTGAACTATCATGGTCGATCTGTGTCCTGCACTGCAATGCAATCTTCAGAGGACAACGGCAACATTTGGGGATTTCGGTGTTGGCGTAGAATGAGTAAATTTGTTTAAAAAAGTCGTTTTCTAAGTTTATTATAATGATGCTGGTGAAAACAACAACAGTAATACTTATTTTATATTTTCAGAATGAAGGCTATTGTCATCTTGTTGGCTTGCGCCCTCGCCACGCCTGAGAAGAGATCTTTAGGTAAGTTGCTCTACGACTTGAATCCTATACGGCGATGCTGTGCAACGTTCCCAAACACCGGCTATGGTGTAAGATCTGTCGACTCAAGACACTTCGATGAGAACAAACGCAGAATGTTACCATAATAAAATTCTGGAAATTTGCTTTCTATCGCGTCAAAATGCCGTAAGCTTTCAATCGTGTGGTACTTTCTGTCTCTACTCACCGGAAAATTCCGAGATAACTCTTGTAGTGCGTTAGCATTTCTCGTGAACCACGTTTTTGGGCGAATATTTTCAAAACAGTGAAAATTTGATCAATCCTTTTCTTTATGGCAAAGGTAATCTTCTCATGTAATCCATTTAAAGCCACGGCCGCATTTCGCAAAGTTTAGAGGTGTTACCTAACGACTGTGTACCAGTTGCAGACGATGAATTGACCATGATAATTCAAGGGTCGTGCCAGATTAGCTTGGGGCCTTCGGGCGCCAAGCTAATCTGTCACGACCCTTGAATTATCATGGTCGATCCACCTCCTGCTGTGGGGCGTTGGTGCTAAATGGGTCTCGGCTCTCAGTGTCAGAAACGGTCAAATCGCTAACTACAAATGAAGTTTCCAAGCACGAACATCAGCTGAAAACCTACCTTATTCTTGATACTCTCATGCGTAAAACTGCAGCATCACCATGATTGACGTTTACCTCACAAAATGACGTAGCGGATCAAGCAGAGTCTGTGTCTTAAGAGAAAATGTTTTATTTATCTTCACTGCCAGTCAACGCAGAATGTAATTTCTGAAATCTTTGGAAATGACACGTCAAAGAATCCCAGCCGTTCAACGAACACGGATTCGGAATAGCGTCAGCAAGAGACATAGATCCTCATGAGCCCCCGCAACTTTGGGGGCTCATGAGCATCTATGTCTCTTGCAGTTGGATTATGTTATGTTACGTGGAAGTCGTGGTCATAGTATGATGCAATACCACCAGCCTTACGCACGTAGGGTTCTTGAGTGAGTCTTATCTCCAGTGATTCCACCCACCCCGGTAATGAGCTTTTCCCAATTTTACCATCAGGGCGTAGGTACAGGTCCATCAGTACCAGGACCAGCAGATTCCGCAACAGTTTTTTTCCCTCTGGCTGTTCGCGCTCTCTCTGATCAACCGGACTGACTGGAGATAGCGCGAGTGGCGAGTCAACTGAGAACTTGTCGGAATGTGTACAATCAGCTTTTAAATGAATCAGTGAGGCGTGCCCGTTCGCCATGTTTAATACCGGAATTTGCTTAGTATTTAGCATGAAAATCATATTTTTGAGTTTCCTGTGTGTGTGTGTGTGTGTGTGTGTGTTTGTGTGTGTGTGTGTGTGTGTGTGTGTGTGTGTGTGTGTGTGTGTTATTTTAGTCTTAGTAACTGACATCAAGAAAAATCCAATGTTTTTATTGTTTTGTACATGGAAACATATGGCAATAAACTATCTTATTTATCTTATCTTATCTTATCTTATCTTAAAGAAACTTCACTCAGCTGCAACTCGTCACACATGGCACAAAGTTGTAGACCACACTGAAGTAACAGTTCCAACAATATTTTATTGCAGCGATGTAATCTCAACACAATGCATCCACAAATGCATCCACTCTGATACAATGTTTCTTCTACAATGCATCAACACTATTGAGACACTGCGTCTCTCATACATTGTACACACATATTTCCTAACACACTCTACAGATTTCCAGAACAATCCAGCAAATTCGCATAATACAACCAATCAGAAAAGAAATCGTAACCACAACTTATTAATATTCATAAAAAGGGTTCTTTAGAAATAACTACAAATTTCCACTACCATCTAGGCGCCTTCGATACAATGTTACGAAATGTTGCAACGTTGACGTCATATTATGAGATCACTAGAATAGTCGCATCGTTTCGAGAACGTTCTAGGTCAAACGAGGTCGGACTTTATCAACAATGTCACGAAAAGAGACGTAATTCTAGCCACACAACATAAATCGATCGCACCTCTCCAAGCAAAAGAAAACGAATCCTACTAAAAGGTACGTAATTCTTATCCAAAATAACTCAAATGAATATCGGATCTTTCCTATGATCAACACACACGTGCTCTCAAAAGAATAACACAACCCCAAACGTAACGTTAATATTTTCTTGCCACTGAAAGAGTTCACGTTTGACTCACTTGAAAGAGGAACTAAGTGGGTTACAAAAAGTGTTGAAACCCTCGGATTTCACTCTTTACACACGGCCGGGTAGACAACGTATTCTCGTGAATGTGCTCGGATATAACTTGTAATATCCCTGCCACTAAAAGAATAATTTGTGTTTTGCAATTATTTTTATTCAACGACCAACAGCCACAACCGTCCAAGAAACATGGATACAAACTAGTCTCAACAAGAGGTATGGATCCTCATGAGTCCTAAATTGCGGGGACTCATGAAGATCTATGTCTCTATCATTTTGTTGGTGTTCATTTTTTTTTCTCGGCAATCAAAGGGTTTAACACTTTCTCTCAAAGAAGAGTATCAAAACTTCCATCCCAAACAAACTATTGCGGAAAAAACATATGGTTCACGAGCATTGCAAGCGCACTATAGACGGTCGTAGGAAAGTTCCATATCTACAGGTGGAGGAGGGCACAGCAGTGAATTGAAATTCAATGATACCTAAATATTCCGCCAGAAGTTGATCATTATTGCCAGGCAAATGGCAGTCGCGTACACCGGGCAATAATGATCAAACCTCTAGTTCATCTTTGTGTACTCGAATTTCAACTGAATTGAAAAAAAAAAAAAAAAAAAAAAAAAAAAAAAAACGCTGAAAGAGTGAACTAGGTAGTAGTATACTGACGAGCAAAGTAAAAGCGACATTTTCAGAACCATCGGAAACACTAAAGTCTTTTTCCGATGGTTCCGAAAAAGTGTTTTCGAAGGTTCCGAAAATGTCGCATTTCTTTTGTTCGTCAGTATACACGGATCTTGTGGCTGATAAACAATTTAAAATTGAAGGATTGCGCTGGCCTAGTCATCAAAATGTCCATACGACGTTGATCTGTTTTGGGGAACCTTCGTCTTTTTCACTTAAAAAAAAAAGAATGTGTTGTACATGGCGACTGTTAGAACTGTCCTTATCTTTAGCTGCGTCTGTTAGGGCGGACGAGATGTTGGTAAACTTGACAATGGTGGAGCCAACACAGCAGCGTAGAGAGCAGGGTCAGCTGCATGAGTGAGCTTAGCCCTGCACCATGAGCACCTTGTTTAGTGGCTGGTGCAGGACTAAGCTCCCTCATGCAAGTGGCCTCTGGTCTGTCAGTGACAAGTCAGACTTGAAGATGCATACACTTTTAAATTAGAAAATAAGACTTTGGTGTGTATATCTTTAGGGCTTTTGATGAGCTAGCACGGAAAACTACTTGTGGCTACTTCAATATTGACAATAGTGTGTATGTGTGTGTGTGTGTGTGTGTGTGTGTGTCTCTGTGTGTGTGTGTGTGTGTGTGTGTGTGTGTGTGTGTGTGTGTGTGTATACACTTAACTTATTCAGCTCGACGCACGTATTTCCCACATTTTGGAGGCGTCATCTAACGACTATGAACATGTTGCAGGAGATGGATCGACCATGATAATTCAAGGATGTGCTAGATTAGCTTGGCGCCAATTATCATGTTTGATCCATCTCCTGCCGTAGTGCGTCAGGGCTGAATTGGTTAACATCTGATCTTAGTGAACACACTTAAATTTATGTGACCTTTTACAAACGTGTAATGTGCTAAAATAAGTTCCTGTTGCTGTTTCATTTTTCCCCCTTGAAATCAATGTAGATTTCTTTCTCTACAGTTGGTGTTGTCATAAAGTCAGTCAATTTATCTTACAAATACAAAGGAAGGACAGACAGACGGACGGAGAGAAAGATTTAACTCCTTCGTGCCTGTGAACACAGACTGTGTTTCTGAATCTTTGTTCAATCTTTGTATCGTCCTAGGAACATGGACTAAGTGGGAGCAACATGAGACATAGCTTATATCCTCATGAGTCCCCGCAACTGCTTGGGCACATGAGGGTCTGCATGTCTTGCAGATGGAACGGTGTTAATAAATATTTGATAGTCCATCCATCTCACATTTGTGTTTATCAATTTTGCAGATCTGGGAAAAATCGGTACATGCGAGACTAAAGCTGATTTGCCCGAGTGCCTCAACTGCTGTGCCGACAGTTTCGCCAGCGGATCCTTGATGGTTACCGCGGAGAAAATGGCATGTGAAGCAGCATGCAATGCTATCAGCCACCTCGGCTAGAGAGATGGTGCGTGCACGCTTCCCACTCCACAGTGATTACATCCTGGCTCTCCTGCAGAGTATTGCACAACTGTTTACCTCGCAATGATGTCAGCGAATAAATGGACACTTTTTAGTCATTAGTCATTTTCTGTTTTCTGTGTAATTGTACATGTGGCTTTGTCACCCATTCCTTGTTCATTATGTACGGCGCCTAGAGCATCTTACCATGTATAGGCGCCTTATAAATCTTCCTTATTATTATTATTACTATCATGCCAAATTACTTCGAGTGGACACTTTTACCTTGTAGCAAAGTACACCGAGTGGACAAAATTTGAATAAAATTCACGAACGCTCGTTTACCCATTGTGAATGCATCCGCCGGTACTGTTTACACTATATATGACGCACATACAGGGGGTTAATTATAGTACACTTCCTTGTACCTTTAGCCGCCGCCGTGAGATGGCCTGTGTTGCCTGCTCGGACATAACCATTTGACTGTTGGTACCGCTTTCTGCCGCGATGATTCCTGTTGGAATCATCGCGACAAAAACCGCTGCCGACAGCCAAAGGGTTTAACTCGTTCGCGGTCAGCCGCATCCGGATGCGCGGCATAAGCCGCGCATCCGGATGCGGCTGGCCGCGAATGAGTTAACTAATCTTCAGCCGATGTTGACACCCGTGTGGAAACGCTTTAACAGACCGCTTCCCTCCTGCACTATAGGTCGCCATAGTTTCCTTATTGACCACACTACTTAACATTGACGTCAGGTTTCTTTACTCACGATTTTCTGGAATATTCATTAGGTGAAGTCTCAAGTAGCCTCGCAATGGGTGATGTCCATTTTGTTTTCAGAAGTGGTCAATGTCTGACCTAACTCCTAAGGCTAATTTGATGTCCTTTTCATGCACACTTCCGTTGCGCAGCACGTCATTCACAAGTCACAATCAGCTGCCTGGAATTTGCTGCCTAATTATTTGATAAAAGACAATCAGTTTTAAGAACTTTACACATGACCACGATTATCACAAAAAGAAAAAGCAAAACTGAACTGATTTTTACAGAAATAACCTCCATGTGACTTTTTACCATAGGACGCCAACGCCATATCCATGGCTCACAATCTGATCACGTGACCCGCCCAACGAAACCACTGTTTTGAAAACGTAGGCCAATGATGTGGCTAATGGGTGGCATTACTCATCATTTGACCTAAATTCTCGACCATTCATGTTGACATCTCAATATCCCTACTTTTCTTGCGCAGTATACATGTCTATCATAAAAATATTTAAAAAAAAATAAAAATAAACATAAACTAATAATGGACCGAGAACTGACCCTTATGTTGCCCCGTGCTGTATCACCCCTTCTCTTGAGTTTACAAAGACGTATTATGTACGCCCGTCCAAATGTGATGTAATGAAAGCAAGAGTGCCAACGCTTAACCGATAGACAGTAGGTTTTAAAATCAGTTTATCATGACTAACGAGGTCAACAGCTTTTGACAGGTAAAAAAATGCCGCTTCAGTCGTTTGACCACTATTCATGGCGGCCAACTGTCTGTCAACTAAGTGCATTAAAGCTGAATGACATGAGTGTTTCCGACGAAAGCCAGTCTGTAGCGGATAAAAGAGTTTGTGCTTTTTAGGAGCTGTTCTAAGTGCGTATGAACAGGCTTTTCGAGCGGTTTTGCTAGAGTTGAAACACGGAAATAAGTGTGAATTTGTTTCATCAGTGAGAATATGGTATACTTGCAGAGTAGGTCGGGGAGGGGTGGGGTGGGCATGGGGGTGGGGTGGGGGGAGGGTGGGGGGGGGGGGGTAGGGGGAAGCAAATCCGCAAACCGTACGGGTTACTATTTGTGACACTTGCATTCACTCTGAAGACAAACACATTGCAAGACAAACGCAGGACGTTGACGTAGTGCGGAGGTCCGCTCAGCTATTAAGGGTCAGTTAAGCAATGGGTTTCAGAAATTTTGTATCGCTTGTATTTGAAACTTACTGTATAAATTGGCCTGTAACCGATACCAAAGCAGAATAGGAGGAAGAAATACACGGAGAAAAACCCCACAAGGATCTGCCCGAATTAAAGATGACACTTACGTCAAGTTACGAGAGGAATAAAGTCTTAAGGTGTGTCAGGTTTCTTTTCATCCATTTCTCTCCAGCCTAACAAGAAATCACTTACGTCGCTTGACAGCAAGATGGCATTATATTCTTGAAGTACATATTTTTGACGTCACATTTTTGTAGTACATAATATAAATGTTTAAAAATATTGTACTCCCTGAGAAAGCTCTTTTCGGGAAGAAAAAGAAAAACAAGATGAGATGAACCATAACCCACAAAGTCGCTTCTATATGAGAGCTGTCCTCGCTGTCAATGGTCTCTACCTTTTGTCTTTGACCTGATTCTGACGTTGAATCATCCTCTATTGAAAAAGTCTCGCAGATCTGCCAATGCGACAGTGAGTTCTATAAGGGGCGCAGGACATACGCTTCATTGATTTGTCAAACGTCATTTGTCATGACGTAAACTTTAGTTTTTATGTGATTTTATATTTTACGTGATATGAGTTTAACTTTCGCTTCATAGGCTTCAGAAAATGGTGAATAAACTAGAACTTCACGGTACAATTTCAGTCTGCTATAAATTGTGTGAAAATCAGGTTGCCGTTAACTAGCTACATGATATAATAAGTATACGGGTCACCTGCATGCTCTTTTGAAAGCGCGTCGATGTGTGTGTGCGTGTTAGTGCGTGCATGCGCGCGCGCTCCAAACATTTCCAAGAGGCATAGATGCTCAGGCGCCTGGAGGGCGCATGAGGATCTTTTCCTCCTGGAGATGCGCGCATGTTTGTGTGTGTGTGTGTGTGTGTGTGTGTGTGTGTGTGTGTGTGTGTGTGTGTGTGTGTGTGTGTGAGAGAGAGAGAGAGAGAGAGAGAGAGAGAGAGAGAGAGAGAGAGAGACAGAGAGAGAGACAGAGACAGAGACAGAGACAGAGAAAGAGAGAGAGAGAGAGAGAGAGAGAGAGAGAGAGAGAGAGAGAGAGAGAGAGAGAGCCGTGCGCAAGAGAGAGAATGACGTCATATTTAGAGTATTATGTCAGTATCTGCCTGGTGACGGAGTTGCCTCTTTTACGTCACAGACACTGTTTGGCTTTCTCTCGAAGTAAAGGTTTATTTTAGTGTTTTAATTCTTTCCTGAAAAGAATTATTTTTTACTAAAGAAGTTGAAAAGATACACCGCTGGCTAACAAACTCATCCAATGGCTTTCTCCGAACTAGCTATATGCAAAAGTTTACGTAAATGTGTCAAAAATTACGGACTCTAGTTTGGGTCAACCGACTTCCTATAAACTGTTGTTTATGTCTTCAATGAGACATTGAATTACAATATACTCGGAGGCTCTATTAGCCACCCACTTAAGAAGTATTTGCCAAATTTCAAGCTTGTGTGTACAGAAATATCGGAGATTCTCTTGTTTACATACATACGCACGCACATACATACATACATACGCACAAATATACATACGCACATACGGAGCTTCGCGCCAAATGTACGTTCAGCAGCGAGGTTAGCGTAACAAGACATGACGTAATTTGATATTGTTACTTCAATTGTTAGAGGTTTAGTCTGCCCGCCTTTGACATCATGGACATGCTATCATTCGCCGGCGCTCACAAATAAACACGGCACTTCCCGCCATTAGTACGCTCTGTGGGCTGGAGTAGCGACCAGAATTCTGAAGAAGAAGAATAACAAGAGCACAAAAATGACGTCATTGTAAGCTTCACGTAATGGCATTGCTGGTCTCACGACGCCATGTACACTGTGACTAATTTGAGTTTCACGTCACTCATCCGAAAGACACGCAATTCATATTTTCATATTCATATTTCAATTCATATTTTTAAGCTTATCCTTCTGATCCATTTCCCTCCTTTCTAAACCATCCTCTGATCAACACACATGCCGGCGCACACAAATAAAGACGGACACATGCTTCCCACCATTAGTACTCTCTGTGGGCTCGTGTAGCGACAGGAAGTTTAAAGAAGAATAGCACAAGCAGCAAAATGACGTCACACAGTGACGCATTTGATGTTCCACGTCACTCACCCGAAAGCACGCAGCCTCTTCCAGAGCTGTTTTGTTCCACACAGACTCTTCCAGGGCTGACTGTTTGATGAGAATAATTATTGGCTGCAAAACTTGCAAAAATGAATTAATTATTATTGAAAACGTTGAAGAGGTACAACGCTGGATTACGAACTCATTCAATATCTCCCGCCTTTAATCCCCCCTCCCCCCTTCCCCGCCTGATCTGCACGGCAATGGCACACACGGCAGAATGGCACACACAAACACAGACGGCAGACACACGGCGCTTCCTACCAGTAATACGTTATTTAGGCTGGCGTAGCCACAGCCATTTGGAAGAATAAGGTGGAATGGCCCATGCCCACAAAGTCTCTTCTGTATGAGCTTGCACGCATATTCCACCTTTTCCACAGTACGTTCGCACGAGTCGTAACGAGTTTATGTCTTTGCTCACATAGCACTACGTACTATAACTCATACACGCACAGATGCGTCAAGGGGACGTAGATTCGAAGCATAATAGCCACACCTTTGTTAGGAAACAAACAAACAAACAAACAAACAAACAAACAAACAAACAAACAAACAAACAAACAAACAAACAAACAAACAAACAAACAAACAAACCGACAAACACGCACTTAAATAAATGAATAAATAAATAAATAAATACCAAAACAATAACAAACAAACAAACAACAACAAAAAAGTTCACCAGTCGTTCGTTCGCGGGATATGTTCGCTTATGCAACTCGTCGCAGCTAACGTTTTAAGAAATGGCGACGCTGGATTATCGCAGGGACTTGACGACACTCTGATGATTTTCTTACTTCTTCCTGCAAACTAACAAGTAGTAATGCTTATCTTGTCGATCAAGTCGATGTTTTTATTTCGAGATTTAGTGTATGGGTCCAGTAACACATTCTGCTCCAGGATCGAATCCGCCAATTTTGAAGTTGCCCCTGAAGACTGTATTACACTTCTGGAAACAGTTCGAGCGTGATAGTTCAAGGGTTCTGCCAGAATAGCTTGGCGCCTATGGGCGCCAAGCTATTCTGGCACAACCTTTGAACTATCACGCTCGATCCATGTCTTACCGTGGCGTGACGGAGTTGAATGAGTTAATATTGAGCAACGCGTGTCGCAGCTGTAAAGTTTACTCTCAGAGAGCGCCTGTAGCTAACGTAACACACCGCACCTTTGCTCAGAGTACAGAGTAAGTAAACAGATCCCCGGGCCCAGGACGGCTTATTGAGCAAATGGAAAAACGCTTTGCGAACTTTTTGTCTAGACGGCAAATGGGTCACACATTCGTAGGGTCAAAAATGGTCTTATCAGTCCCGACCCCAAAACCCCGTCCCGTTTTCATGATCACGGCCTGTGTTGGCGGCGAGGAAGGTAGAGGGAGGGAAGTGATGAGGGGTGAGGGAGTGAGCTATGGAGGTAGGAACACAATACAGTGGAGACAACGACGAAGTGGCGTCGGATGATATTTTTTATTAGTGGTGGTGGGGGGGGGGGAGGGAGGAGCAAAATGTTACTTTCCAGCCTCAAAAGAATCAAACGGTGGGGGGGGGGGGGGGGGGGGGGGAGGGAGAGAGAGAGAGAGAGAGAGAGAGAGAGAGAGAGAGAGAGAGAGAGAGAGAGAGAGAGAGACAGAGACAGAGAGACAGAGAGACAGAGAGAGAGAGTGAAAGGGGTGGGGGTCCGCAGTCCAACCTCGAGATACAATACATTGGAGACAATGATAAAATGGCTTAGGAGGAGATGTTTGACTGGGGAAGGGGGTGGTGAGGAGCCTGACATGTCACTCAAAAGAATCAAACAACGGGGTACGGGGGGATGAGGGGAGGGGGGGGGGGGGTTGGGGCGGGGCGGGCGCCGCACACCATCTTCAAGGTAGAATACAGCGGAGACAATGATAAAGTGACGTAGGAAGATATGTTTCACGGGGAAAGGGGTGGTGGAGAGCCTGACATGTTACTTTCCACTTTCCAGCCTCCAAAGAATGAAACAACGGGAGGAAGGGGAGTGGGGGGAAGGTGGAATGGAATGCCGCAGGACCCCCCCCCCAAAAAAAAAAAAAAAAAAAAAAAAAAGAAAAAAAAGAAAAAAAAAAAAGAAGACAAAAAAAAGAGAAATAGCGTGGGGAGGAGGGGTTTGGGCGGGGGAGGAGGGGAGGGGGGAAGACAGAGGACGGAGAGAGGGTGAAGTGCGGAGTGGGTAAGGAGGCGGCGCTGTGGAGGTAGATGTATTATTCAGTGGTCACAATGAAGTGGTTTTGGAAGATATTTTTCATTGGGGAAGGGGGTGGGGAGCCTGACATGTTACTTTCCACTTACCAGCCTCGAAAGAATCAAGGAACGAGGGGGAAGGGTGGGGGGGGGGGGGGGGGAGAATGCCGCAGGGGAACGTTAAACGTTTAGGGCTTAACCACTTTTGTCCACCACGAAGATGATTTTAAAGAGGAGGCACCGAAAGAGGCCCGTACAAATTTTGACCGCAGCTAGGTTCGAACCTAGGACCTTTTGGACGAGAGTCGAACGCTCTACCATCGAGCCACTCAGCTCCGCGGAGGGGTGGGGCGTGTGTGTGTAAGGGCGTGGGTGATGGGGAGGGGGCGTGCATGGCTGCAGTTCATCCTCGAAAAATAAAAAAGAGCGAACAACGGCGGAAACGCGACAGTCAAAATATTTGTATTTTCTTTTTAAAAGACATGTTGTTTTCTATAAGAAAAAAAAAACAAACCCAACAGCATTGTTTCAGTTTTGTTCATCTGAAGATATATTTCTTAATAAAATATTGGAAGATGCGTGGGGGGAGGGGGATACTTCGCTTCTCTCTTTCTTCTTCTTTTTTTTTTTTTGGGGGGGGGGGGGAGGGGAGGGAGGCTCCTCCCCTGTTAGTAAGCCACTGTGACGCCACTGGATATCATAACCCCTTCGCTGCCAGTGGTTACAGGTCGCGTTTTCTGAAATCTTGATTAACTCATTCGCGGCCAGCCGCATCCGGATGCACGGCATAAGCCGCGCATCCGGATGCGGCTGGCCGCGAATGAGTTAATTCAACCCCCCAGATCCTTGTCCGTCCAAGGACCATGGACAAAAAATGGGGTCAGCAAGAAACATAGATCCTCATGGGTGCCCGCAGGAGCGGCTATTCATTAAGATACAAGTTGCTTGCGGTGAAGATGTTAGGGTGAGTAAACCATGACCCACAATCGTGATCAGGGTCAGACACGTAGATGAAGTCGGAAGAACTGGCCGTGGGGTCCAAAATCACAGACCAGAAAAGATAAGACCTGAGTCTCTATAAATAGCCTCTGTCTGTCTGTGGATCCTCAGTTTTCAGTACCTGGAGATCAGCAACAATCAGGTATGGCCACATTTTGGTGTTCCTCTCGTCTCTTGTCTCTTGTCGCTCTCACCAGTGTGAATTGTACAGTTTAACTAATTCAGCCCGACTGCCGTGTTGCCTAAATTTTGGAGGTGTCATCTAACGACTATGCACCAGTTGCAGGAGATGGATCGACAATGATAATTCAAGGGTAGTGACAGATTAGCTTGGCGCCTCTCGGCGCCAAGCTAATCTGACACTACCCTTGAATTATCATGGTCGACCCATTTCCTGCTGAATGGGTTAAGAGGTATCAACGTTTCGTTCCTTTTTGGATACAACATCGCCAGTGCGCAATGGCCATCGGGCCGACGATGGCCGCCGAGAGAGAGAGAGAGAGAGAGAGAGAGAGAGAGAGAGAGAGAGAGAGAGAGAGAGAGAGAGAGAGAGAGAGGATGAATCTTTATTTAGTCAGGATAAAGCTATTAGGCAACTCAATGCCTGTCTTACGAGCTGTCCTGTAAACAAACAACATAACAGGGAAATAAACATAGCATGCAAATAGCAATAATAATAATAATAATAATAATAATAATAAGAAGAAGAAGAAGAAGAAGAAGAAGAAGAAGAAGAAAAACTACGGGAAAAAACCCCACAATAGGTCAATTAATGAAAGGAAAAAAATGGTATTGGAGAATTAGCATCTGCCTCCAACACAAAAAGCAAAGGAAATAAATGAGTGCATAGCATTAATATTATACTCAGCTAAGACAGTGTCAAAGAATCAGCAGCATCAGGAGCATATAGCGACACCGACAAGACAAAGAATTATCAGTTTACAAATGTAAGAAGAAAGAGAAAATACTTGACGTTCACGTGTTATCAGCAGTAATACTCTGATATGGCAAACTGTGAAGTCAGGCTGAATGGAAGTGCGTGTGCACAGCACGTTTAAAATGGGTTTTACCTGAACATGATTTAATGTTCAAAGGCAAAGAGTTCCAGACAAAACTACCCGAAAATAGAAGGCTTGACTTGTAGAGATCTATCCTGGGTCGGGGTAAATGAAACAAGCCATGTCTCGTGTGTAGCTGATGCCTAGGGCTGAAGTTAAATAGCGTGCACAGATATTCGGGGACTTGATAATGAAATATTTTGTGCATGAGGACGCATTTGTTAAATTTGAGTTGTTCCTTCAGTGGAA
Organism: Semisulcospira habei; assembly: GCA_036245525.1. NCBI lineage: Eukaryota > Metazoa > Mollusca > Gastropoda > Semisulcospiridae > Semisulcospira > Semisulcospira habei. The sequence goes on from BTPG01000004.1 coordinate 172,064,418, forward strand.
GCAGGCCAAGAGATTTTATTTTTTCGTCTGTGGAAGCAGGGTTTGGAATAATTATTTTAACTGAACGACGATACAGCGATTTTTTAAAAAAATATGACGTTCGCTGCATTCGTCCCACAAAGAGGACGCATAGTCACAGTGGCTCTTAATGTGTGCGTGAAAGAACAATGTACAGCACTTTGTTCTAAGAATATGATTATTGCCTAAGTTTAGAGAGCAGAAATACATTCCTGGACAAGGTTTTGCACAAACTGTCGATATGCGACGACCAGTTGAGCTGGTCGTCAATTACGAGAGAGAGAGAGAGAGAGAGAGAGAGAGAGAGAGAGAGAGAGAGAGAGAGAGAGAGAGAGAGAGAGAGAGAGAGAGAGAGAGAGAGAGAGAGAGAGAGAGAGAGATGAAATGAAATGAAACGAAATGCAGCAAATTAAATGTGTTAGTTGTTAACCTTTCTGTGCTTGCGCATAAATAGAGCTTGCGCATGAAAACAAACATTTGGTTAGTTTTGTGACGATGAGAGTCAGCAAGAATGTTTTTTATATTCTTGTGAGTGTCCCTTTTTTTGTTTGTTGTTTTAAATCACCTTCGTGGTCACCACGACGGTAATTTCAACCAAACGCGACACCCAAAAGACGATAAAACAGACGATAATCAAAAGACGTTATTCCAAAACTTACAAGCCAGACGTATTTGAACGACGCATGTGATTTACTTTCAGAATGAAGGCCGTCATCCTCCTGTGTATCCTAGCCTGCGCCCTCGCCATGCCCCAGAAGCGGCAAAGCGCTGCCGGTAGGGACCCGTTGTTTAACCTTTACAGTCAGCCCTTGCCGATCGGTTCTTACATGATTAACCACTCGAGTACGCGCTGGTCAAAAGGTTCTTGCATGATACATATCCCGTATTAACTCATTCAGCCCGACGGCCGTATTTCCCATATTTTGGAGGCGTCATCTAATGACTATGCACCAGTTGCAGGAGATGGATCGACCACGACAATTCAAGGGTCGTGCCAGATTGGCTTGGCGCCAACAGGCGCCAAGCTAATCTGGCACTACCATTGAATTATCATGGTCGACCCATCTCCTGCTGTAGTGCGTCAGGGCTGAAAGGGTTAATAATACTGACGGGTTTACTCAGGTGTTTTTGTCACTAAGCTCTTGGGACATGAAAATGCTAAATAAATAAATAAATAAATAAATAAATAAATAAATAAATAAATAAATAAATAAATAAATGTCGAGTCTTTTCCTTGGTCTGTCCAATGCAGATCTGCTGGTCTTCGCTCAGTGTGAGGCTCTGGCTCTGTCGGGTGACAAGGCTGGGTGCCACTCCTGCTGCTCCAGCCATTTCCACGGATTCCTTGTGGGTACTGTGGAGAAACTGGCCTGTGATGCGGGATGCGATGTCACCCCCCACGTCGGTTAGAGAGATGGTACGCGCACTGCTTCACACTGTGTGTGCGTGTGTGTCGGTGTGTGTGTGTGTGTGTGTGTGTGTGTGTGTGTGTGCTGGCGAGTATGAGTATATTATAGTAGAGAGTGCTATTGTTTCTGTCTTATTGTAGCACTTCAACCCTTTTAGCGCGAAGGGCACGTTTCCCGAATTTCGGAAGTTAAGACTATATACTACTTACAGAAGGTGGATTGACCATGATAATTCAAGGGTTGTGCCAGATTAGCATGGCGCCTGAAGGCGCCAAGCTAATCTGGCACCACCCTTGAATTATCATGGTCAATCAGTCTACTGCTGTAGGTTGTTGGCGCTAAAAGGGTTAAAGTTGTAATATTGTTTCTCTCTTTTACCTGTTATTGATCTCTTTACAATGACCACCACGCAACAGTTTTCTTTTGTTGTTTGAATCTGAATCTGAATAACTCCACAATGGTGACATCGCGCTTCTCCGATGAATTGTTATATAACTGTCCAGATCGCAATGCTATCAGCGAATAAACCTCCAAATAACGTCAAGTGGATAGTTTTACCATGCCAAATAACTTCAATTGGCTAGTTTTACTATACCAAATCACTCCGAGTGGGCATTTTTACCGGGATACCAAATAACTTCGAGAGGACAGTTTTACCATACCAAATAACTGTGGACGAATTTGGAATAATTGACGAAAGAAACTTAGACCCCTTGCGCATGAATCCGCCGGTACTGTTTACACTCCAGATGGCTGCCTGCACAAGGAGGGTTAATTAGAATAAATCTTCTTTTGCCTGTAGCCACCGCTGTGAGATGGCTGGTGTAGCCTGGTCGGGGTTCACCCCTTCGCTGCCAATGCAAGCAGATTGTGTTTATCAAATCTGTTAATTCAACGCCAAAGACCCCGAGCCGTCCTAAAACATGGATACAAAGTGAGGCCAACAAGAGGCATAGAACCTCATGAGCCCCCGCACCTGCGGGGGCTCATGAGGATCTATGCCTCTTGCAGCTGGGTCGTTTTCACTTTTTCCTGACAGTCAAGGGTTAAACCTTAATAACTAACTAACCTTTAACTGTATTAATGCTATTTCTGTTTATATTTCAGGGCGCTTCATGACTTGCGTCAGCACTTGTCAAGAGAAATAAATAATTTATTTTCATTACAGAACGTGTGCCTTTTACTACATTGTCTCGCTCTGTTTTTCGGTCGGTCAGTCTGTCTGTCTGTCTTTCTATGTAGTCAGACGTATGCATGAACTGTGTGTGTGTCAGAGAGAGAGAGAGAGAGAGAGAGAGAGAGAGAGAGAGAGAGAGAGAGAGAGAGAGAGAGAGAGAGAGAGAGAGAGAGAGAGAGAGAGAGAGAGAGAGAGATGAAGTGAAATGACATTTTTTTTTCAAGGATAAATGATTACCTACGAAAAAGACCTGTTTTCAATCATGTCCTTGTACAAGCACACGCAGACACAAGCACGCACGCACGCGCGCACACGCACTAACACGCGTAAGCACAAGCAAATTAACCAATTCAGCTCTGACGCACTACAGCAGAAGATGGATCGACCATGATATTCTAAGGGTAGTGCCAGATTAGTTTGGAGCCTGTCAGCGCCAAGCTAATCTGGCAAAAAAAACTTGAATTTTCATGGTTGATCCATCTCCTGCAACAGGTGCATAGTCGTTAGATGACGCCTCCAAAATTTGGGAAATACGTGCGTCGGGCTGAATGAGTTAATCTGAAAGTAAAAATTAACATAGACAAGTGGAGGAGCATAAAGAACCACACGCAAATAAACATAAGCCCGAGTTTATTAAAACCCTTTAGGTCTGGGGCGCGACCCTGGGAACTGAAAGACCCCAAGAACAGATCTGGGTGGAGTGTAATAAAAATAACAACCAATTAAATGATTGCTTGTGTGCCTATTTATGTGTGTATCAGGATTTACAATAAAGATATTAAGTACCTTTTAGCACATTCTGCTCCAGGACCGAAATCCGCAAATTTTGAAGTTGCCCCTGAAGACTAATACACTTCTGGTAACAGATCGAGCGTGATAGTTCAAGGGTTGTGCCAGAATATCTTGGTGCCAACGGGCGCCAAACTGTTTTGGCACAACCCTTGAACTATTACGCTCGATCCATGTCTTGCCGTGGCGTGTCGGAGTTGAATGAGTTAATAACAGACAATTGCAAATTACGGTACAGTCGTTAAGTGTTGGGCCTAGACGGGATTTCAGGTATTTCTAGGACACTTTATTACATGATATTTATATGGCGCATTTCTCATATGCGCAGAATGTATCCACGAAACGAACCCAACAAGCACGCTCACGTGAATCACACGCATTCACTCACACACTGTACGTAAACACAGAACATTCACGTGGTGCTAAGGGCAAGCTTAAGCGAACTACTGAAGTTCTTTTTGGAAATCGTTTGTATTTAAAATTTTATTAAGTTGGCTGAAACTGATACCAAAGTGGAGGGGGAGGATGAGCCGGAGTACCCGGAGAAAGAACCCCCGACGGTCCGTCCGAATTAACGGTGACACTTACTAGAGGATAACAGTCCGACGCCGGAACCCGGAATCGAACCTCGCACCTTTAGCATTGATGGCAGGCGCCTTAACCACTACGCCACAGACCGCTCCTTCAGCAGCTGGTCAAGAATCTAACAGATGGCGCTGCTCTAATATCTGCAGGAACTGAATTCCATAATCTGGCCCCAGAGAAGGACATAGCCAACGCGCAAAAGGTCATCGGCCCGACGTCGGCCCGATGGCCTTTTGCGCATTAGGTACTTGGCCTGTTAATAGAAAGGCTGTTGCTCGAGGTGCTGTATCTCTTTTCAGTTGGCGAGAAAAGCCTCGATAAGTGAGATGGGACTTTCCTATTTAGAATTGTGTGCATCAGTACACATAAGTTTAGTGCGAGGTGATGAGGCTTGCTGCGAATGAGTTAACCAGAGGGATGGTCTCAAGAAGTCGGATGGTCTCCAGCTTGGCATCAGTGGACAAAGACCGATTAGGGAGGATTAGCTTAGCAGCGCGCTTGTATAGTCTTCTTGAAGTGATTGTCACTGCAGCCATCCCGTGTTGTTGAGGCATAATCAAATGTGTGGTTTAACATATAGGCATTAAGAAAATGTTTGCGCGTCTTAACGTCAATGATCGTTTGAAGTTTGAAAAGCAGAAACTTTTGGACAAATTCTTTCTCATATAATATAGATTAGGTGGTTTTGCCAGCTTAGATCACCATCTAGTATGAACGCCAGCAGGCGGTGTTGACTGACCTGTTCGACTGATCACCATCTAGTATTAACGCCAGCAGGCGATGTTGACTGACCTGCTCGACTGATCACCATCCAGTATTAACGCCAGCAGGCGGTGTTGACTGACCTGCTCGACTGATCACCATCTAGTATTAACGCCAGCAGGCGGTGTTGACTGACCTGCTCGACTGATCACCATCTAGTATTAACGCCAGCAGGCGGTGTTGACTGACCTGCTCGACTGATCACCATCTAGTATTAACGCCAGCAGGCGGTGTTGACTGACCTGCTCGACTGGGTTGGGGTCAAAAGACATGTTGAGTGATGGAGGGTTGTGGTCAGCATACTGTAGTTTTGTTTTTGTGGGATTTACAAGCACTACACCGCGAGAGACTTCATGACGACTCTCTTGAAGGTTATTTCCAATTTCAGGCGCAGACCCCTTTGTGGGATTCACAAGCACTACACCGCGAGAGACTTCATGACGACTCTCTTGAAGGTTATTTCCAATTTCAGACGCAGACCCCTTTGTGGGATTCACAAGCACTACACCGCGAGAGACTTCATGACGACTCTCTTGAAGGTTATTTCCAATTTCAGACGCAGACCCCTTTGTGGGATTCACAAGCACTACACCGCGAGAGACTTCATGACGACTCTCTTGAAGGTTATTTCCAATTTCAGACGCAGACCCCTTTGTGGGATTCACAAGCACTACACCGCGAGAGACTTCATGACGACTCTCTTGAAGGTTATTTCCAATTTCAGACGCAGACCCCTTTGTGGGATTCACAAGCACTACACCGCGAGAGACTTCATGACGACTCTCTTGAAGGTTATTTCCAATTTCAGACGCAGACCCCTTTGTGGGATTCACAAGCACTACACCGCGAGAGACTTCATGACGACTCTCTTGAAGGTTATTTCCAATTTCAGACGCAGACCCCTTTGTGGGATTCACAAGCACTACACCGCGAGAGACTTCATGACGACTCTCTTGAAGGTTATTTCCAATTTCAGACGCAGACCCCTTTGTGGGATTCACAAGCACTACACCGCGAGAGACTTCATGACGACTCTCTTGAAGGTTATTTCCAATTTCAGACGCAGACCCCTTTGTGGGATTCACAAGCACTACACCGCGAGAGACTTCATGACGACTCTCTTGAAGGTTATTTCCAATTTCAGACGCAGACCCCTTTGCTGCCAATGCAGGCAGGTTGTGTTCATGAAATCTGTTCATTCAACCCCAGAAATCCCGAGCCGTCCCAAATACATGGATGCGAAGTGAGGACAACAAGAGACATAGATTCTCATGAGCCCACACAGAGGCGGAAATGGTTCGACCATGAAAATTCAAGAGCAGCGCCAGATTAGCTTCTCGTCTGGTGTCGCCAAGCTTATGTGGCACTATTCTTGAATTATCGTGGTCGATCCATGCCCTGCTGTAGTGCGTCGGGGCTGAATGAGTTAAACTGCACGAGTGTTGTTCGCTGCGTGTTACAATGGGACCTGTTGTGAGCAACCACCTTCCTGAACTTGACGAAGAACGTGGCCTTAAAAGGCAGGCTCTCTCTCTCTCTCTCTCTCTCTCTCTCTCTCTCTCTCTCTCTCTCTCTCTCTCTCTCTCTCTCTCTCTCTCTCTCTCCTCTCTCTCTCTCTTCTCTCTCTCTTCTCTGTCTCTCTTCTCTCTCTCCCTCTCTCTCTCTCTCTCTCTTCTCTCTCTCTCTCTTCTCTCTCTCTCTCTCTCTCTCTCTCTCTCTCTCTCTCTCTCTCTCTCTCTCACACACACAGTCTCTCTGTCTGTCTGTCTGTCTCTCTGTTTCTGTCTCTCTATCTCTGTATGTCTGTCTCTCTGTTTCTGTCTCTCTGTTTCTGTCTCTGTTTCTGTCTGTTTGCCTGTCTGTCTATCTCTCTGTTTCTGTCTCTCTATCTCTGTCTGTCTGTCTCTCTCTGTCTCAATGTTTCTGTCTGTCTGTTTCTATCTGTCTCTCTCCCTCTCTGTCTGTTTCTGTCTGTCTGTCTCTCTGTTTCTGTCTCCCTATCTCTGTCTGTCTGTCTCTTTCTGTCTCTCTGTTTCTGTCTGTTTGTCTCTCTGTCTGTTTCTGTCTGTCTGTCTGTGTCTGTCTGTCTCTCTCTGTCTCTCTGTTTCTGTCTGTCTGTCTCTCTCTGTCTGTTTCTGTCTGTCTGTGTCTGTCTGTCTGTCTGTCTCTCTCAATACAGAGTAGTGAAGGGCACACCGTGTCACCTGTTATTGAAGACCACTATTTAGGAAGTATACTAAGATCTCCTGTCATTGAATGGTTGTATATTGCTTAACGTCCCGACAGCAACAAGACTTTCTCAGGTTTAGACCTGTCATTAAAGGCATCATTTAGGTGGCTAAAGGACTGTCGCTTAAAACGCTGGTTTTGTCTGATTTGGGTATCCTGCTTGTTGGTTTGTGATTTAAGCCTTACGACCTTACTTCTGCTTTAAGCGCCTTGTCTTTGAAACATATGGCACCCAAAACAAAAGTGTTAAACACACACCCAGACACACACACACACACACACACACACACACACACACACACACACACACACACACACACACACACACACATGGAGACGAAAGCGTCATAATGGGTTACCTACCTCTTGGCTTGACTTCGCGAACGAAGATTCTATAGGGCTTGCCCACGTCGTCTGCAGGCATTTTCGTGGCTGCGGAGGCCAATCCGGGACAGGCAGGTTCGACCGCAGTGGCTGCAGGGAAAGGTCTGGTCAGGGTTCTGAGTTACGACAACTCTGTTTTTTCTTCTGAGCCGCTTGTCCTTAAGGTTAGCTCTGCGAGAGTCCTCAAAGGAGACGGCTGCCTTGTGAATGGTGGAGCGCCAGGTGTCACGGTCCGCAGCAAGCGAAGACCATTGGCGGTGGTCGATTTGGCAGGCACTAAGTGACTTCTTGAGACCGTCTTTGTATCTCTTCTTTGGTGCCCCTCTGTCTCGGTGTCCAGTGGCGAGCTCGCCGAACAGAGTGATCTTGGGTAGGCGATGATCCTCCATCCTGGAGACGTGCCCCGCCCAGCGAAGCTGTGTCCGCAGCAGCAAAGCCTCGATGCTTACAGTTTCCGCCTGTTCAAGGACCTCGACGTTGGTGACATAGTCACTCCAGTGAATGCCCAGGATGGTACGCAGGAAGCGCTGTGAAAGCGTTCGAGGAGTCGTAGTTGGCTGCGGTAGAGGGCCCAGGACTCGGAACCGTACAGCAGCGTGGTGAGGACGACAGCTCTGTACACGCTGATCTTGGTGCCTTTTTTCAGCTGTTGATTGTGCCACACCCGCTTGAATAGTCGCCCGAAAGCACTGTTCGCTTTTGCCAGCCTGTTGTCCAGCTTCTTGTCCAGCTTGGCGTCTGACGTGATGATGCAGCCAAGGTAGGTAAACTGGTGTACAGACTTCAGTTCGGACTCGCCGATGATGATGTGGGGAGGGCGATGCTCTTCCTTGGGTGCCGGCTGATGAAGGACCTCTGTCTTTTTCAGACTGACCTCAAGTCCAAAGAGCTGGGCGGCATCTGCGAAGCAGGACGTAATGCGCTGCAAGGCTCTCTCTGTGTGTGCAACGAGGGCAGCGTCATCAGCAAAGAGCAGCTCACGAATCAGTTGGTCTAGGGTTTTCGTGTGGGCCTGCAGTCGTCTGAGGTTGAACAGGCTGCCATCGAGACGATACCTGATGTACACTGGGTCGTCATCGTCGAGGTCCACTGTGGCCTGCTTCAACATCATGCTGAAGAAGATGGTGAAGAGGGTCAGTGCCAGCACGCAGCCTTGCTTCACGCCGTTGCGAATGGGGAATGGTTCTGAGAGGTCACTGTTTAGTCTGACCTGGCCTTGCTGGTCCTCGTGGAGCTGGACGATCATGTTGAGGAACTTTGGGGGACAACCTAGTCGCTCCAGGATCTGCCACATACCTTGCCTGCTCACAGTGTCAAACGCTTTTGTTAGGTCGACAAACGTTACGTACAGCCCTTTGTTCTGCTCGCGGCACTTCTCCTGAAGCTGTCTCAGCACAAAGACCATGTCGGTGGTACTCCTGTTGGCTCTGAAGCCACACTGGCCCTCTGGGAGGTGGTCTTCAGCGATGGCAGGTACCAGCCGATTCAGAAGCAACCTTGCGAGAATTTTCCCGGCAATGGACAGCAGGGTAATTCCACGATAATTAGAGCAGGCAGACTTCTCTCCTTTGTTCTTGTACAGGGTGATGATGACTGCATCACGGAGATCCTTTGGTAGTGTTCCCTTTTCCCAGCAGCAGAGAAAGAGGTCGTGGAGCTTGTTGTGCAGTGGGTTACCTACCATTTTATGTGAAAATGGGTTCCCATATTTCTATTTATTCTAGGGCTCTGGAATTGATGCGAATGTTTAGAACTCACCTTATAACTAAGCTCTATAACTTAAAATAAAATAGACATTTTCTAGAAACAGAGCCACTAGATGGGGAAAAAATGGGTTTCTGCCAATAAAGTGGGTGCCTCTCGCACCAAAACTGGCATTACAGTCAAAATGGGTGTCTTCACAAGATTAGGCGTCTGTAATAAGGTCAAGTTCATGGAATACTTCTTTTTCACATTAATTTTTTTTTTCAACTTAATGTGTATGTGTGCTTTAACATTTTGAACATTGTATGGTGCAAAATTCAATAAACACTGGCCCGTAACCTTTCGATTATGATTTTTACAGAGGAAATCTTTTAAACATTGCTGCGTTTTGTCCTTCTGAAGCAAAACAGTTTATCATGGCATTTATGTGAGAATCAACATAATGTATTCTGGAAAAAGGACTTTTTTTTGGTTTTTTTGGTACTCTGGAGTTTCAGACAAACAGCAACAGCGCATTTTGAATATTAACCCTTATCATTCGGAATACACCAGTGTATGCAACAAGTGTGACTGAAATAGTCCAAGGGTAGTGCCAGAATAGCTTGGTGCCTCTAGGCGCCAATCTATTTTGGCACCACCCTTGAACTAAAGCCATTGGTCTATGTCCTCATCTGTAAGTACTGTAATGTAGCTTGCATAGAATTATGGTAGTGAACAAATTTGAAGGTTTTAGCCTCAGTATGATGCGGGTTAAAAAGTGTGGAAAAATATGAAAGACAGAAAAAGACCCAGACGAAGAAACTAACACTTAACTTATTCTACCCCAGACACACCACAGCAAAATAAAGATCCACCATGATAGTTCAAGCTATTCTGGCATCACCCTTGAACTAGCATGATGGATCTGTGTCCTGCACTGCAACGCAGTCTTCAGAAGACGACTTCAACATTTGGGGATTCCGGTCTTGGGGTAGAATGAGTTAAAATGACAGAACAGAACACTGACATTAATTAATTAACTGACAACATAAGAAATCACTTGAAACTTCAGCCTTTATTAATCACATCAAAGGTGCATGCATTTAAAAACACAGTAATTGTTTGTAAACACTTCAAATCAAACAATCAAGAGCAGTCAAACCTTTTTTCTGGCAACTTTGTGATGAGGAAAACTAGTTCTTGCCATCGGCACGTAAAGGGTTTCCGCGACTTATGTGCCTCTATTGATAAAATGAAGAGAGAAATATAATACTGAGTTCTAGCAAGTGCGACAATAAAGTTTAGCTGAGTTGGTATACCTCGTCCAGTGGCCTAGGTTAAACGCACCAGCGGTGCCAATGTTGCTATTTTGGCACCAGACCGGTCGCTTGGACCGGTCTGGTGCACCCGATCGGTTTAGAGCGTGTGCTTTCTGCACCTGTAATGGGCAACCTCGGAGAAAGAATCACCTGACCGTCGTTTGATTGCTGCAAAATAACATGAATAAAGAATAAACCCTTTCCCATATATCAGGCATGGGAATTGCCCAAGCAAAAAATCATCTGAAACGGGGCCTTCAACATGATACAAAAGGCCTCCACCACGCTAGATCTTCTTTCCGCGAGGGCAAAAAAAAAAATCAGTGTGGGGTGGGGGGGGGGGGGGGGTGGGGGGGGGGGGGGGGGGGGTGGGGGATAGGCGATGGACCTTGCTTACTTCTGGGCGCCCAAAAATCAAACGGAGGGAGGGGGGGGGGGGCGACGGACCTTGCTTACTTCTGGGCGCCAGAAAATCAAACAGTGGGGGGTGGGGGTGGGGGGCGGCGGGCAACGGACCTTGCTTACTTCTGGGCGCCGGAAAATCAAACAGTGGGGGTGGGGGGGTGGGGGTGGTGGTGGGGACAACAGACCTTGCTTACTACTGGGCGCCGGAAAATCAGTGGGGAGGGGGGGGGGGGGGATTTGCGGGCCGCGGGTAAATCCGCTTTGTCAAAGCCGACAAACAAACAAAGAGAGAGATCAGTCGCTACTTATCTTCATTCGCAGAAGGAATGTGGCACATTCCTTCTGCGAATGAAGGTAAGTAGCGACTGATCTCTCTGTTTGTTTGTCGGCTTTGACAAAGCGGATTTACCCGAAATATGAATAAATTGTGTTGTAACCGTCTTTTCTAAGCGTGTTTATTTCTCCGTTGGGCTCTTCTTTTCAAGAGATACAGGCAGCGCAGACAGTAGGGACAGCTTAAAAAAGAAAAATATAAGTTAATGGACCAAGGGTAGACAGAAAAACATGCCCCAGAATTGAGAGGAAAACCCACCCTGTGGGGCTGACCAGGGTGACCCTAGGAACTAAAAAGAAGTTAACCCCACCCAAGTCTCCCAGGGCAGACCTGGGTGGGGGCCACTGTTTAGTTGCAAAGTAAGGTTAATGTTACACAGTATGCAAAATGATCCAGGTGTACATTAGACAAAAACAGAGCTATACACGCTGAAACAACCGAATAATAACGCTCTTGTAATAAGTCTTTATGTTGACAATGGTTTTCTTACCCCTTATTATTGTCTTTCGTCCCCAACCATTCTTCCGTTTGCAGAGTTTTAAATGTTATGCAGTATACAAAATGATCCAGGCGTCAATCAGATAAAAAAAAAAGCAGGCTATACATGCTTAAACCACCCCAATAATAACACTCTTGTATAAATCTGTATGAAAACGAAAATGCCGCGAATGGCGGGGAATCTCAATTCATTTCTTTTGTAACTTTTGTAACTTTTTCAGTCTGTTGCGGACGTAATCCTTAATGTTTGTCCAGCGCCTATGTCTAAGTGTGGGCTCTTCTGCGATTGCTTGCTGTATCTCGGCCTTTCCATGAAGTTTGTTCATGACGAGGTGTGTCTTGAAACGAGTTTGAACAGCTTTCTCTTCAGCTTTCCCCCATGGTTTCCTTGTAAATCTAGCTTTCTTTCGAACAGGAGCTGACGCAGTACTGTCATCATCAAAACTATGTAGATTGTCATCAGGCTCTGGACGTCTTTTCTCTGTCATGCTCATCGATTCCTCGCGCTGGGACCATACGGCGTTGAGGCGCGTCCCCTGGGTGGTGGATAGGGGGTCCCTCGTGAGAGGGGTGCACCGAATGAAATAAGGTGCCGTGAACCAACATGGTCTAAGGGAAGGTGACCCCGACAGAAAACCCCTGGTCCTCCTAGTAAGGGGGTTGGGCGTGGGGGTAGCTTCCCCACCCTGCAAAAAAGGAAATAGCTACAAAAACGCCGACGAAAAGACTAACAGTAATTCCTTTCCTGGAGGAGGAAGGTTCTTCTACTAGAAGACTTATGACGTCCTGTGGTGAAAGCCGGAAGTCTTCGGAAGCCACAGGACCGAGCCGCCTCTCTCTATCCAGGGATACAACCATGGGCACATGGAACGTCAAGACCATGTACCAGAGCGGCAAGGCCGCCCAGATAGCAGCGGAAATGCAAAAGTACAACCTTTCCCTGCTAGGCATCAGTGAAGCCAGATGGACGCAGTCTGGCCAGAAAAGGCTGTTAAGTGGGGAGATGGTTCTGTATTCAGGTCATGAAGAGGAGAATGCCCCCCATACAGAAGGAGTAGCACTCATGCTGTCACCAGTGGCACAGAGAGCGCTGATGGGCTGGGAACCTCTTGGGCCAAGAATTATAACAGCAGCCTTTAGAACCAAGAAAAAGCTCAAGCTGAACGTCATCCAGTGTTATGCGCCCACCAATGACAGTGACGAGGAAGAGAAACAAGAGTTCTACGACCGACTCCAGAGTGCCGTGGACAAATGTGCGGAGCGAGACATCACCATCGTCATGGGCGATTTTAATGCCAAAATAGGGGAGGACAACACCGGATACGAAGAGGTGATGGGGAGACAGGGACTAGGCTCGGAGATGAGTGAGAACGGGGAGAGGTTTGTAGACTTTTGTGCTCTAAACCGACTTGTCATTGGAGGCAGCATCTTCCCACACAGAAGAATACACAAAGCAACTTGGGTCTCACCTGACCATACAACAGAGAACCAAATAGACCATATCTGCATTAGCAAGAAATTTAGAAGATCCCTTCAAGATGTTCGAGTGAGGAGGGGAGCAGATGTCGCCTCAGACCACCATCTGCTTACCTTAAGAATGAAGCTCAAGCTAAAGAAAAGCCGCACAGAGACAACAAGAAGACAGCGCTATAATGTAGGCCTCCTGAGAGAAACTGGAGTTAGAGAAGAGTTCAAACTGGTGCTGTCCAACCGGTTTCAAGCGCTACAGGAGCTAGTAAATGAAGAGGAGGCGGTCACCACAGAGCAGCAGTGGAAGTCAGTTAGAGAGGCGCTGAACTCAACCTGCAAAGACACTGTAGGGTTCAGGAAACACCACCACAAGGACTGGCTGTCGGCACAGACCTTGAAGAAGATAGAAGCGAGGAAGCAGAAGAAAGCAGCGGTCAACAACAGTCGCACGAGAGCAGCCAAAGTAAGGGCACAGGGGGAATACTCGGAAGCCAACCGCGAGGTGAAGAGGAGTATCAGGGCAGACAAGAGGGCCTACACAGACAGCCTGGCAGCAGAGGCAGAAAAGGCAGCAGGCAGCGGCAACATGAAACAGCTCTACGACATTACCAGAAGATTGTCGGGTAAGTATGGCCATACAGAAAGACCAGTAAAAGACAAAGAAGGCAAGCCTATTGCAGACAGAGCAGACCAACTCGACAGATGGGCCGAGTATTTTGAAGAGTTACTGAACAGACCTAGCCCACCCGACCCCCCCGACATCCAGCCGGCAGAGACCGACCTACCCATCAGCTGTGACAGACCCAGCCGGGAAGAGATCAGAAAAGCAGTGGCATTTTTGAAGAATGGCAAAGCAGCAGGGCCAGATGGCATCCCAGCGGAGTCTCTGAAAGCAGACCTAGAGACAACAGTTGAGATGCTGTACCCACTGTTTGGAAAGATCTGGGAAGAGGAGGTGATGCCAGCTGACTGGAAGGAGGGGTACCTAATCAAGCTTCCCAAGAAAGGCGACCTTAGCAAGTGTTCCAACTACAGAGGAATCACCTTGCTGTCAGTACCAGGAAAGGTCTTCAACAGGATCATCCTAGAGAGAATGAAGAGCTCCGTTGACCCCCAGCTGAGAGACCAGCAAGCAGGATTCAGGAAGAACCGATCATGTACAGACCAGATCGCCACTCTCCGCATCATCGTGGAACAGTCTCTGGAGTGGAGCTCCCCGCTGTACGTCAACTTTGTGGATTATGAGAAAGCATTTGACAGCGTGGACCGAGAGACTCTGTGGAAACTCCTACGACACTACGGTGTACCCACAAAGCTCGTCCGCCTGATCAAGAGCAGCTATGATGGCATGACATGTCACGTGATCCACGAAGGGCAGTTCACCAGAGAGCTCCAGGTCAGAACTGGTGTCAGGCAGGGGTGTCTGCTGTCTCCGTTCCTCTTCCTACTGGCCATAGACTGGGTCATGAAGATGACCACAGAGCACAGACGAAGTGGAATACAGTGGACACTGTGGACACAGCTTGACGACCTCGATTTTGCAGACGACTTGGCATTACTGTCCCACACTCATCAACAAACGCAGGACAAGACCACGAGGCTTGCTGAAATCTCGTCCCAAGTGGGCCTCACCATTCACAAACAGAAAACAAAGACAATGAGGCTGAACGCAACCAGAGAAGAACCAGTCTTGCTTGCTGGCACCCCGTTGGAGGAGGTGGAGTCCTTCACCTATCTCGGGAGCATCATAGACAAAAAAAAGGCGGCACTGATGCAGATGTCAGAGCACGAATCGGTAAAGCCAGAGCAGCCTTTCTCCAGTTGAAAAAAGTGTGGAGTTCCAGAGAGCTGTCACAACACACCAAAGTCTGGATTTTCAACTCCAATGTAAAAGCAGTTCTCCTATATGGAGCAGAGACATGGAGATTGACAAAAACCACAGTCAACAGAGTACAGACCTTCATGAACAGTTGCCTTAGAAGAATTTTGAAAATCCACTGGCCAGAGAAGATCAGCAAAGTCAGACTCTGGGAGAGAACAGAGCAGATAACAGCAGAGAATGAAATTGGGCGAAGAAGATGGGGATGGATCGGTCACAGTCTGAGAAAGCCAGCTTCCAGTATCACTAGGCAGGCATTGTCATGGAACCCCCAGGGAAAGAGGAAAAGAGGTAGGCCGAGAAACTCCTGGCGTCGAGACCTCCAAGCAGACATCAAGAGACTGGGAACCACCTGGAGTAGAATCGAAGGAGAAGCACAGGACAGGAGTTGCTGGAGGTCTCTCGTCGACGGCCTATACCCGGGTAGGGGTGACAGGCGTAAGTAAGCTCATCGATTCCTGTGTTGTTGACTTGCTACTTGCTTCATTCACAGTTGCTGTTTCCCCCGAGACCTCTCTGCCAGTTTCTGATGTGTCTTCATTGTCAAAGTCAATCTCTTCATCATCGCCCAGCTCAGCTCTAATGCAACTCTCAAAATCTGTCATACCATTGTTAACTGACAGAAGCATCTTTGCCACTTTTGCCTTTTGAAGGACGTCTTGAGGTTGGCGGTAGATATGGCGATGTATCCGGATATCATGACCAAGGAAGTCTGCCAGCTGATCCTGGTCTAACTCCGAGATGGCCATTGACTGAGCCAAAGTTGCAACCTGCTTCCGTAACTGAGTAAATGTGAACATGGCTGGGTATGACACCCGTGTTTCTAGGGCATGGGCCTTCAGAACATCATGGCCTCTGTAAGGCCTCTGACCAGAAGGTGTGGCAAAGATGTACTGGGAACCAGCGAGAGCTGGCACCGATTGCCTCATTTGAAGGATTCTGTCCACAGTTGTCATCATCTTCTTCGTCAGCAAAACGGGAACACTCCTATTAAACTTGCCTCTGATTTCCACTCACTGAAAATGATTCACCATTTTCTTCTCAACCTCTGTGAGACCTTTCAAGATATCTTGATTGGTGATCGATCCAATCTTAGCATTCTGGAAGTCTGACACCTTCATGCTCTGAACTTCTCCCCCTCGTTTTCGGTTGAAAAGTGATACAGCACAAAGAGTTGCTTTAACCACTTTCGGATAATCTTCCGAAACCATCCTTGTCTCAAGAAGCTGTTGGACCTTCCTGACATCTTCACATGATGGGATCAGCTTGGGTTTGTTCATGGTCATTTTCCCGACCGACTGGGCTGCTGTAGCGGACACACAATCATACCAGTCCCCGTTGAAGACAGAGTCAAACCGCTGCGCCTCAGAGAGCTCCTGTCGCCACCTGTCGTCTGAACCCTGCCCAAGCTGTTTGGATGCCTGTGACTGTTTGATCTGTGAACATTTTTTTCAAAGCATGGCCTATGCGCATTGCGAGATTGCCTTTTTTGAACTGATGTGTGTCCTCATCAAAATCTGCTCTGAGTTGATCACAGCATTTAAACTTGCAATTTTCATTTCTGACCTCACTCTGATAATCTTTAATAGTCTCCCTAACTCCCGCATCCTGGAGCTGATTTGTCCAGCCGTGTGTTCTTCAATGTCCCTGCGGTCAAATAATCTCTTTCCATACTCAAGAAGCAAGGGGTCAGTTCTGATGAGATGGCTTATCTCACCATCTCTCTGCCTGGCTAATACCTTATGATAGAATGAAAATTCAACGTCTAAGGGTATTGGAAGCATTAGCCGACCACGATCCTTAGCGATCTGAAACCCTCCTGGTTTCTGACAGCAACGTTTTGAGTGTACAGAGATCAGCTTTTTTTGATAGAGCCCTTTGCAATGGCTACAGGCGAGAAGGTCGTCTACCTTACTAGTTTTGGTGCGATACTTAGGAATCAAACATCCGGATTTGTTTTCAAGAACAGCAACGTTATGCATGTAATCACCCTCATCTTGTAGTCTGATCCATGCTCGACGTCTCTGCTTTGTCCCTTTTTTCATCAACAAAATTTTAGCAACGTCTGCCTCATCTGCATGGACATCTTGTAAGTGCGTGCTCATTTTTAAGACAAGCTTGCCACACAATTTGCATGCATGTTTCTTGTCCCATTTGTACTTTCCTTTCCCTCTCTGCGACACGTGCACACCTGTTTCTTCTGCAAGTGCTTTTTCCCCATCCCCAACATCATGTTCCTTCTGCCTATCCACATTCTCATTGCCACCCCCTAATTCACCCCCTAGCGCACACTGCACCTTGCTGGTACTAGCTTCACTGACATCTGCCCATCCTGAACCTGCCACTTTGATGAAATCTAACATAGTCAATAGAATACTGTCTGTGTCAGAGATCCCAGCGATTGATGCCGATACACCGTCTGAATCCGGTGAGCTCGAGCCAGGAACAAACTCCTCGTCATCACTGTCCTTGTATTGCGATGCGCTTGTACTCTCAGTCTCAGGTCCATCCCAGGCTCCATTTGCCAACTGGAGAAAGAAACAAAAGCTGCATTAAGACAGAAACAGCCCAATTTTGGTTTAAGGGGCCTTGCACAAGAATAAAAAGAGTAATCCCGTGTATGACCGATTTACATATGTGTGACCTCGGTGACGAGGGCTGGCTTCTGCAGCAGCAAAATCCACGTTTTCTGAAAATGTAAGCAGTTTTCACACATCTGTCAACCCCGCGTGACCCTTTGAGAGAGGTCACTCAAATTGGTATGTTTAAAAAGGTCTTGCCACAAAGTATCCTTGGGCCAAGCTTGAAGAATGTGGCTTGAATAGTCTCCGAGAAAATGCCGCCGTTAACTCATTCTACCCCAGACACACCACAGCAGAATAAGGATCCACCATGATAGTTCAAGGATGATGCCAGAATAGCTTGGCGCCTACGGGCGCCAAGCTATTCTGGCATCACCCTTGAACTATCATGGTCGACCTGTGTCCTGCACTGCAATGCAGTCTTGAGAGGACAGGGGCAAAATTTAAGGATTTTGGTGTTGGGGTAGAATGAGTTAAAGTTTACCATGGACGACGGACGGACGACCAGTGGCCCAGAACATAAACTCACTTTTGCTTCGCACGCGAGCCAATAAAATGAAGATGATCATAGAATCACTTACCAGTTTGTAATTGGGGGCATTCTGCTGCCGTCTATGCACCCTCCTACCAGACGCACCCTCTGTGGCCGAGGCTGGGGGGCTATAATGCTGCAGCTGACTAATTTTGCCATGGGCCTTGGTCATGTGCCAGGAAGGGGCGTGCTTGTCCACTTTCATAGATCCCGATGGGTTTGGACATCCTGCTGCCATCCGGCGCTGGGTGTGTGCAGAAAGTGCTGAGTGTGACCAAAATGGTGTTGCTGCAATCATGTCAAAATACAACCATGTAAACCATTGACATTTTGAATCAGATATATATATACATAATTACTGCAGTACCCCCAGCCCCCTCCGAACAATAACTGGTAATACAGTAAAAAGCGACACTTCAGTTGCACAATCCGAAAAACCTGTTCGTGGTAGTCTGTTCTTCGAATCGCGAGGCAGTTTTGCGTACGAGGATTGAAATCTGGCGCCATTTTTAAAAAATAAAAAGTCATAGTGCATGCATGTGTCAAGTTACTTTTCGATCACAATCACACATGTCAGAAAAAAAGCAACAAAATCACGTGACAGATTGACCTTGTAATGGTGTTATTGAACGAATTCCTTTCATTGAAGAAGAAAGCTTTTGTGAAAATCGTGGGGTTCTATTATCCTTTACTACAAGACTGAGCCAGACACCGACCGTCGACCCGAGGCCGAGGCAGACGCCTCAGCTTTCTGGGCCAAACGGGTCAGTATTGGCTGACTGTGCAATTATATCGGATTGGGAGCATCTCTCAGTTAAATAACTGCACTGAACAAGTACATTTGGGCGTGCTCTTAACTAAAAAATATTGCATAAAGCTGGTACCTCTGCGAACGGAAAGAATGGCCGGCGGGGACGAAAGGAAAAGGGAAACAACTCAGTTCATCAGTGTCACTGTGCAGCTGACCAATCAGCGATCATCAAGTTGATCTCAAAACACTCGCTTCCGTGTGAACACACAGGCCCAGTGCGTCTCAGAAACACCATGAAGTAAATCTCCGAAAATGGGGACATCCTATTTTGATATTTTTTTCTGACTTTTGAATGAAAGATAATGCAGAAACAACCCTCAGAAAAAATGGGTGCCTGACTTGGTCACCCAGAATTTTACACAAACCATTTTCCATAAGGATGGTAAAGAAAGTCACCCATTTCAGGGGTTTTGTGCACACACACACACACACACACACACACACACACACACACACACACACACACACACACACACACACACACACACATACACACACACACACACACACACACACACACACACACAAACAAACGCAAAGCTTAACTCATTCAGGCCGACGGGCGTATTTCCCAAATTTGGGAGGCGTCATATCATGACTATGCACCAGTTGCAAGAGATAGATCGATCATGATAAATCAAGGGCAGTGCCAGATTAGCTTGGCGCCGACATGTGCCAAGCTAATCTGGCTTACTTACTTTACTTACGCCTGTCACCCCTCCCAGGGTATAGGCCGTCGACGCGAGACCTCCAGCGACTCCTGTCCTGTGCTTCTACTTCGATTTTACTCCAGGTGGTTCCCAGTCTCTTGATGTCTGCTTGGAGGTCTCGTCGCCTGGTGTTTTTCGGCCTGCTTCTTTTCCTCTTTCCCTGGGGGTTCCATGACAATGCCTGCCTAGTGATACTGGAAACTGGCTTTCTCAGACTGTGACCACTCCATCCCCATCTTCTTCGTCCAATTTCATTCTCTGCTGTTATCTGCTCTGTTCTCTCCCAGAGTCTGACGTTGATCTGGCCTGTGGATTTTCAAGATTCTTCTCAGACAACTGTTTATAAAGACCTGTACTCCGTTGACTGTGGTTTTTGTCAACCTCCAAGTCTCTGCTCCATATAGGAGAACTGCATTTACGTTTGAGTTGAAAATCCGGACTTTGGTTGTTGTGACAGCTCTCTGGAACTCCACACTTTTTTCAGCTGGAGAAAGGCTGTTCTGGCTTTACCGATTCGTGCTCTGACATCTGCATCAGTGCCACCTTTTTTGTCGATGATGCTCCCGAGGTAGGTGAAGGACTCCACCTCCTCCAACGGGGTGCCAGCGAGCAAGACTGGTTCTTTCCTGGTTGCGTTCAGCCTCATTGTCTTTGTTTTCTGTTTGTGGATGGTGAGGCCCACTTGGGACGAGATGTCAGCAAGCTTCGTGGTCTTGTCCTGCATTTGTTGATGAGTGTGGGATAGTAAAGCCAAGTCGTCTGCTAAATCGAGGTCGTCAAGCTGTGTCCACAGTGTCCACTGTATTCCGCTTCTTTTCTGCTCTGTGGTCCTCTTCATGACCCAGTCTATGGCCAGTAGGAAGAGGAACGGAGACAGCAAACACCCCTGCCTGACGCCGGTTCTGACCTGGAGCTCCCTGGTTAACTACCCTTCATGGATCACGCGACATGCCATGCCATCGTAGCTGCTCTTGATCAGGCAGACGAGTTTTGTGGGTACACTATAGTGTCGTAGGAGTTTCTACAAAGTCTCTCGGTCCACGCTGTCAAATGCTTTCTCGTAATCCACAAAGTTGACGTACAGCGGGGAGCTCTACTGCAGAGACTGCTCCACGATGATGCAGAGAGTGGCGATCTGGTCTGTACATGATCGGCTTTTCCGGAATCCTGCTTGCTGGTCTCTCAGCTGGGGGTCGACGGAGCTCTTCATTCTCTCCAGGATGATCCTGTTGAAGACCTTTCCTGGTACCGACAGCAAGGTGATCCCTCTGTAGTTGGAACACTTGCTGAGGTCGCCTTTCTTGGGAAGCTTGATTAGGTACCCCTCCTTCCAGTCAGCCGGCATCACCTCCTCTTCCCAGATCTTTCCAAACAGTGGGTACAGCATCGCTACTGTTGTTTCTAGGTCTGCTTTCACAGCCTCCGCTGGGATGTCATCTGGCCCTGTTGCTTTGCCGTTCTTCAAAAATGCCACTGCTCTTCTGATCTCTTCCCGGCTGGGTCTGTCACAGCTGATGAGTAGGTCAGTCTCTGCTGGCTGGATGTCTGGAGGGTCGGGTGGGGTGGGTCTGTTCAGTAACTCTTCAAAATACTTGGCCCATCTGTCGAGTTGGTCTGCTCTGTCTGCAATAGGCTTGCCTTTTTTGTCTTTTACTGGTCTTTCTGTATGGCCATACTTGCCAGACTATCTTCTGGTATGTCGTTGAGCTGTTTCATGTTGCCGCTGCCTGCTGCCTTTTCTGCCTCTGCTGCTAGGCTGTCTGTGTAGGCTCTCTTGTCTGCCCTGATACTCCGCTTCACCTCGCGGTTGGCTTCCGAGTATTCCTCATGTGCCTTTGCTTTGGCTGCTCTCGTGCGACTGTTGTTGACAACTGCTTTCTTCTGCTTCCTCACTTCTATCTTCTTCAAGGTCTGTGCCGACAGCCAGTCCTTGTGATGGTGTTTCTTGAACCCCACATTGTCTTTGCAGGTTGAGTTCAGTGCCTCTCTAACTGCCTTCCACTGCTGCTCTGTGGTGACCGCCTCCTCTTCATTTACTAGCTCCTGTAGCGCTTGAAACTGGTTGGACAGCACCAGTTTGAACTCTTCTCTCACTCCAGTCTCTCTCATGAGGCCTACATTATAGCGCTGTCTTCTTGTTGTCTCTGTGCTGCTTTTCTTTAACTTGAGCTTTATTCTTAAGATAAGCTGATGATGTTCTGAGGCGACATCTGCTCCCCTCCTCACTCGAACATCTTGAAGGGATCTTCTAAATTTCTTGCTAATGCAGATATGGTCTATTTGGTCCTCTGTAGTATGGTCAGATGAGACCCACGTTGCTTTGTGTCTTCTTCCGTGTGATAAGATGCTGCCTCCAATGACAAGTCTGTCTAGAGCACAAAAGTCTACGAACCTCTCCCCGTTCTCACTCATCTCCCCTAGTCCCTGTCTCCCCATCACCTCTTCGTATCCGGTGTTGCCCCCCCCCCCCTATTTTGGCATTAAAATTGCTCATGATGATGGTGATGTCTCGCTCCGCACATTTGTCCACAGCACTCTGGAGTTGGTCGTAGAACTCTTGTTTCTCTTCCTGGTCACTGTCATTAGTGGGCGCATAACACTGGATGACGTTCAGCTTGATCTTTTTCCTGGTTCTAAAGGCTGCTGTGATAATTCTTGGCCCAATGGGTTCCCAGCCCATCAGCGCTCTCTGTGCCACTGGTGACAGCATGAATGCTACACCTTCTGTATGGGGGGCATTCTCCTCTTCATGACCTGAATACAGAATCATTTCCCCACTTAACAGCCTTTTCTGGCCAGACTGCGTCCATCTGGCTTCACTGATACCTAGCAGGAAAAGGTTGTACTTTTGCATTTCCGCTGCTATCTGGGCGGACTTCCCGCTCTGGTACATGGTCTTGACATTCCATGTGCCCATGATTGTGTCCCTGGATAGAAAGAGGCGGCTCGGTCCTGTGGCTTCCGAAGACTTCCGGCTTTCACCACACGCCGTCATAAATCTTCTGGTAGAAGAACCTTCCTCCTCCAGGAAAGTTATTGCTGTTTGTCTATACGTCGGCGTTTTTGTAGCTATTTCTGTATTTGCAGGGTGGGGAAGCTACCCCCACGCCCAACGCCCTTGCTAGGAGGACCAGGGGTTTTCTGTCGGGGTCTTCTTCCCTTAGACCATGTTGGTTCACGGCACCTTATTTTATTCGGTGCACCCATCTCGCGAGGGACCCCCTATCCACCACTCAGGGGACTCGCCTCAACGCCATATGGTCCCAGGGCGAGGAAGCTAATCTGGCACTACCCTTGAATTATCATGGTCGACCCATCTCCTGCTGCAGTTCGTCAGGGCTGAATGGGTTAAGCAGAGATCTTTGCAAAGTTACCATGGCGGCTGTGTTACTCTGTGGCGTCTGATTATGCACTGGAAAATCTGCAAAACCGTGTAATTATTAATCACTCGTTCCTTGTCTAACATTATTCTGATCTGAGGGTAACCATTCTGTATGAACCTTGTTGGGTCCCCACCTCGGCTTCGACCCAACCTCGGTCAGAGTGAAATATAATGCTCACAAATAGTAAGGTATATTAACTTTTGAGCTTGAATTACTAAAAGTCCTCAGAATTGTTATAATCACGGGTATATCAGTGATTCGCCATCCCACTGGCCTACAACATTGGTGTGACATATACTGCTCACAAAAAGTAAGGGACGTCATAATTTCAGTTTGAATTCCTAAAATGTCGGAAAACACCTTACATCTGCAAACTGCAGTCACCATTTTGGTCTGGTTAATGTTTAAACGTTTGGGGACATTTTAATAATTCAAGCAAAAAGTAATACGCCCTTTACTTTTCGTGAGCAGTATATGTCACACCAATGTTGTGAAAGTGCAGGCCAGTGGGATGCCTAATCACTGATATACCCGTGGTTATACCGATTCTGAGGACTCTTAGTACTTTAAGCTGACTGAAAGTCCATATACCTTAGTATTTGTGAGCAGTATCAGTCACTTTGGCCAAGGTTGGGTCGACGCCGAGGTTTGACGCACAGACGACAGATGGCTCATTAACTATGACTAGCAACTTTTTCTGTCACACGAAAGTGAAAAAATAACAACCTAGGTGTCATAGTCAGCGTAAGCTCTTTAATTATGGTCTAAGGCAAATAACCCCCTAGAAATATATGTCATTAAATTTTAAGGATTGCTTCCCTTTAATAATACCCGCATGCGTTGTGAATACAAGTAAATACCTATCTGGTTTGTGAGTACCGTATTGTTTGGAGATCACATGCGTTTTTCTTTTAGGAATATTCAGAGTTGTCCATATTTTTTCAGCGTATCCTTTTGATCCATTTCCCTCCTCTCTAATCCAATCTCTGATCAACACACACGCCGATGAACGACGGACTAACGGCGCTTCCCGCCATTAGTACGCTCTGTGGGCTCGTGTATCGACAGAAATTCCGAAGAAGAAGAATAGCACGAGCAGAAAATGACGTCACAATAAGCTTCACATCATGGCATCGCTAATCTCACGACGCCTTGTACGCAGTGACGAATTTGATGTTTGACGTCGCTCATCCAAAAGGCCGGCACGCAGCCTCTTCCAGGTCTGACTGTTTCTTCCACAGAGCCTCTTTCAAAGTAGCTCGTAGACCAAGCGCATACCATGGAACAGCGCTTGGAGTTTCTGCTATGTTAGAAACGTGTATGAGTGATGGAGCACAAATACCTGACAAAGAAGGAAGAAATAAGGCCTAGTATTAATGATATACTGTGTACAAAGGTGTTCGGCTACTTGAAAGTACGTCGCAATATTCGGGCAAGCAAAGCGTCACCTTTTGATGCTTGTCTTCGAATCGACCCACTCGGCGGGATCCGACGCCATCTTGGTTTTGTAAATTTGCTGTGGAAATTACTTCAGGTGAAATCATGAGACCGGTCATGTGATCCCCAGTCTAAAAATAGTAACGCGCGTGCAAATGGAAGTCAGGAATCGAAAGCCGAGCAGACGACAATAACCGAATAATGCGTTTTTAAATACATCTGATTATTTGTTGTTTACCATAGTACTGTGACGTGTTTGTACGTGTGTGTGTGTGTGTGTGTGTGTGTGTGTGTGTGTGTGTGTGTGTGTGTGTGTGTGTGTGTGTGTAATGGCTTCTGTGCGTACGGCTGTGGCAGTAGCTCGTAGAGCAAGCACATACCCAGGAACAGTGCTTGGAGTCCGTGCCGTATGTTAAAAACGTGTAGAAGTCGTGGCGCGGCGCTAAACGACAGAAATATTAAAAAAGAAAAGAAGAAAAAGCACAAGCCACTGCCGCAATTTTGTCCACAAGAAATTGAAGAATTTGGACGGATAAATAGATTCCACGGCATTAGCATATATTATGGATGATAACAAGAAAACATTTACGTCACTCGACAGCAAGATGACGTCATATTCTTGTTCATAATTTATTTGACGCCTCATTCTTCCAGTATATGAAAACATTGTATTCTTTGGGAAGGCTCATTAAGGGGAGAAAAAGAAAAATACTAAATAATTCTGCACCACTAGCTAATTCTTTTACCAAGACAACTCTGCAGCGGAGATACAAGCATCACGTGTTCAAAACTGGAGATTTCTTCCGGTCTAGCGACGAAAACAACCTACCCCAAGCAACGGATCCGCTCCGATTCCAGCGTGCGCCATGACACCTACAGTCAACTTAGACCTTCGGACAGCGTGAAGATCCAAAATATCAGCTAAGTTAGTGCACCACTGATTTTCAGCGGTTGGCTTCGGGGCCTCCGCGGTTGTCAGTAGAGCCCGTCAAAATAATTGAGGCCCCGGCCGGGCTTACTTCCAGGGTTGACTGTTTGATGGGAGTATTTACTGGATCCAAAACTTGCAAAAATAAATTAATTAGTATTGAAAAAGTTAAAGAGGTACAACGCCGTATTACGAACTCATCCAATGTCTGTTTCAAAGCTAGCTATATCCAAAATTCCAAGTGAATAGAACGAAAATTACCTACCCGATCAGCCCCATCCCAAAGTCTATACTAACGTATTTTCAATGAGGCAGACAAAAAGATTTTTTAAATTATTTTTTTAAGTATCGAACCTCCCTCAACTCCTTAACTGCCATGGCAATGCAAACTCCACCCAGCTGCAAGAGATATGAGGGGGCTCATGAGGGTTTATATCTCTTGTTACTCACAAACCAGATAGGTGAGGCTATCGCTGGTAGAATAGTACACATACCAAGGGGACATACTCAGCACTGGACAGACAAACGGGTATGTGTATATCCCTTGGCATGTGTACTATCTCTTGTTAGTTCTGTATTCTTTATGACCTAATTTTGATCCCATTTGCATCTGGGTGTTTTTTTTTTTTTCTTCACGCGAATGTCGGTCAGTGTGCAGTCGTTTCAGACGCGCAATTCGTGACCACTGTCAGCAAAGGGGTCAACTTCTCCCCCACAATAAGAGCTATATGACAAAGCGTATCATTCCACATGTAGTAGCAAAAACAGTCATGGAACGTGTGAAAACGCCCATCATTAGGCGTGAAAACTACTTCGCATTACAGTGGCGTAGAAAGATATTTTCACTGGGGAGCCTAGCATGCCGCTCCCGCCTCCAGACTGAATTGAAGAACGTGGAGGGCTGAGAGAGTGAGGGGGAGGGAGTGAGGGCGAGGGGGAAGTAGAAGGGCAGGCTCCGAAAGCCACAATAACTGTAGGGAGGAGGCGGTGCGAGGGGGGTGGGGTCAGAGGGAGGAGAG
>BTPG01000004.1:172093051-172122296 GCA_036245525.1 Semisulcospira habei
CCAACTTAATCGCAGAAGAGTTCGCATAGAATCTGAATAATGCATTATGGCGGCGGATTACAAAAGGACGCAAAAGCAGAAACAGGCCGACTACAATCGATTACGATTTTGGCAACGTGTAGAAAAGGACGAGCGCATTTACTTTACGCAATCCGTATAATGATTAGAATCTTGCCATCTTCTTATCTAATATTTTGCTTTGCTGCATTTCGGGCCCGAATCATGAGAACATTGGAGGTCAGCTTATCAGGAGAACACAAATGCTCATGCAGAGGCCGGGGTGCGGTCTAAGATCTGGACGGAACCGCGCCGAACCGGTTCACATTGCAACGTGTACCTGGCATCGCTTTGTTTTAAATCAGTACGAAAATCGGATCAGAATGGCCGATGTAGACGCTTTAATCTGTTTTCGTAGTGCGCCGAGGCCGGAATTTTGCGCTTGTGTAAATACACCCAAATCAGTAGCGGTTTTAGTCGTGATGATTCCTGCAGGAATCCGGCCGCGTTGCGACTAAAACCGATACCGACACACGACGGGTTAAATGTATGCACGTCTTTTCCGCCGCCGTAGTAACAGTTTCGTCCGTGGCAGTCAAGGGCTTAACTCATTCAACTCCGACACGCCACGGCAAGACATGGATCGAGCGTGATAGATCAAGGGTTGTGCCAGACTGAATAGCTTGGCGCCCGTAGGCGCCAAGCTATTCTGGCACAATCCTTGACCTATCACGCTCGATCTGTTTCCAGAAGTGTAACACAGTTTCACAGGGGGCAACTTCAAAAGTTGCGGATTTCGGTCCTGGAGCAGAATGTGTTAATTCTGCCGTTAATAACGGCAGAATTAACCGAGTCATTCTGCTCCAGGATATAATATATAGTATATTAAATAACAAATCAGCGCATTAAATAGGCGCTTTATCCCAATTGAAAATCGGCTCAAAGCGCCGCCGCGAACTGAACCCAACAAGCACGCTCACGTGAATCGCGCGCATTCACTCACACACTGTACACAAACACAAAACATTCACGTGGTGCTAAGGGCAAGCTCAAGCGAGCTACTGAAGTTTTGGAAATTCAAATCGTTTATATTTGAAATGTGATTGAGTGGGCTGAAATTGATACCAAAGTCGTGGGGGAGAAGAGCCGGAGTACCCGGAGAAAGAACCCCCGACGGTCCGCCCGAATTAACGGCGACACTTACTAGAGGAGAAAAGTCCGACGCCGGAATTGGGTATCGAACCTCGCACCTCTAGTATTGGTGGCAGGCGCTTTTACCGCTGCGCCAAATCACTAGGTGGCAACATTGACGATCTTGAGACTTTGTGTCTAAAAAATAAACATACTGGTTTTTGCCATAGAACGGAAGAATTGACGCCACATGGTGTACACGCAACACAGCAGTGAAACAAACCTCAATTTATGCATTTTGTTCTCCCCTGCAGGACGCCGTGTACAAACAGATTGTGGCTGGTATCGGCCTACACGTTACGACGTTGGCCGACATTAGCACTCACTATCACAGCACCCTGGCGAACGCCCACTGCAGGACCCGCAGAGTCTACATGGTCACCTACGTCGGGCCCTCCACAACATGAAGTGTAAGTGGACACGAGTTGGTCCCTTAGCTGCCCATGGACAAGCGTATTTGTGAAATCATCAGTGCAAGGCCCACCTTTCAGTCTCTTCAGTTCCACCGGCAGAAATACTGAATTATTTGGGTTTAACGCCGAGCAGGCAACTAAGGCCATCTCACGGCGGTTGAACAAACAAGGGGAAGGCAGGGAGACAACAGTGGAGAAAAGAGGTGCAACTTTAGCCCCAGTATATAAAGGTCCTCATGCCGACGACAGCCGCAGTGGGCCCGCGCACGGCTGTGCGCGGGCCCACTGTGGCCGACATCGGCCGGAGGGTCTTTCACTTTTTTTTATATCAACAACCTCTTTCCAGTGATCAAATCACGAGGGGAGGGGGTGGGGTAAGGGGAGGGGGATTACATTGGGGTGGGGGTAACATGTACCAGACGATTACATTTTCACGGATCACGAAGATGATCGGTCACGAATCACGACGTGCAACAACAAAAAAAAAAAGGCTAGTCGCGCAACGCAAAGTTTTATTTTCTTAATATTAACACATTCAGCCCCGGGACCGAAATCCCCAAATTTTGGAGTTGCCCTCTGACGGACTTATTACAATTCTAGAGACAGATCGAGCTTGATAGTTCAAGGGTGGTGCCAGAATAGCTTAGTGTCTTGCAGCGGTGTGTCGGGGCTGAATGGGTTAATACATGCATTAATACAATTAACACAACGTAGATCCTTTGTGTTGTGTATGCACGTGCATTCGAGTCACGATGATTCGACTTTTTCAGATTACAGTTCTCATAAGGCGCATTTTCAAAACGGACTGGCCAGGGACAGACTACATCGATAGGTATATCTAAGAATCATAAAGACGATTTTCCATGTTATACTTTGTTTTAAAACAGACAATAAAGTAGTCTTTATTTTTTATGTACATCGTTTAACTCATTCAGCCCGACGCACGTATTTCCCCAAATTTTGGAGGCGTCATCTAACGAATATGCACCTGTTGCAGGAGATGGAACGACCATGATAATTCAAGGGCAGTGCCAGAATAGGTTGGCGCCGATAGGCGCCAAGCTAATCTGGCACTACCTTGAATTATCATGGTCGATCCATCTCCTGCTGTAGTGCGTCAGGGCTGAATGGGTTAAAACAATTCATACGTAAAATATAAAGACCATGTGTCAAACACACAAATTATGCGTCAGTGTTTGCGTGCGTGTCCGTGTGTGTGTGTGTGTGTGTGTGTGTGTGTGTGTGTGTGTGTGTGTGTGTGTGTGTGTGTGTGTGTGTGTGTGTGCGCGCGCGCGCGCGTATGAATGTAGACATGAAAATCTCAGATATTGTGCGCACAAGCCTGAAACTTGGCGATATACTTTATTTAAGGGGTGGCTAACAGAGCCTCCGAGCATGTTGTAACTGTATGTCTCATTGAAGAAATAACTTAAGACCGTTTATAGAAAGTCGTTTGACCCACATTAGAGTCCGCAATTCGGATTATATGCACTTGAAATTTTGGATATGGCTAATTTGTAGAAAGACATTGGATGAGTTCTTTAGTCAGCTTTGTGCCTCCTCGACGTTTTCGAAAATAAAAGTTCAATGCGGAAAAAATGTCAAAAGTAAGACTCCTTGATTTCATCAGAAGAATCAAACAGTGACGGTGACGTGGGAAGCACCAAACGCGTCAGTGTGTTATACAACGTTCCTAATTGACGCAAATCACGGCATGTCTCCTTCATTTAGAAAGGCCGTATCATTATTTTTGTATGATATTTACGAATATAATCTATTGGTGCCAGGGGTTTGCTACACGGACCCTTGTAGGCCGGAGGGAGGACAAGGAACCATTGTTGTACCCCGAAGGCCTGAGGGGTACAATGGTTCCCTTTGACCTCTCGAAGGCCTGCAAGGGTCCGTGCAGCAAGCCCTTGCTACCAATAACGTATTTGTTTTCATTCCTCCGCTATTTTCGTAAACGAAATCAAGAAGAAATCTTTTGACCTCGATCACGCCAGACATGACTGACGTCAAAGGAATATACTTTAATACATAATGCACTTATGACGTAATTTTAAATCATTCATGACGTTGCCGCCCCCAGTAGTGTGCCTGTTGTTTCGAACAACACTAAGTACTTTTGTATTTTAGAACATTTTGGTGATCTTTAATAGAACAAAACTGGCATCGAAGACGCGTTGAAAGAGGGCTACCAAAATCCGCCATTGGTCGCTACAAGGGTTTTTGTAGCTCAGTCACATGGTACGGTTTACGCTAAAGCGATTGGTCGTGTGAGGTCGGGGTGAAAACAAAGTATTTTGTTTTCATCCCTACGTCACACGACCAATCTCTTGTAGCGCAAACTGTACCACATGACCGAGTTACAATATAAGTTATAGGTCGCAGGGGTTTGCTACACGGACCTTTGTAGGCCTGAGGGAGGTCAAAGGAACCATTGCACCCCGAAGGCCGAAGGCCTGAGTTGTACAATGGTTCCTTTGACCACCCGTAGGCATACAAGGGTCCGTGCAGCAAGCCCCTACTACCAATAACGTATTTGTTTTCATTCCTCCACTATTTTCGAAAAAAAAATCAAAAAGAATATTCCGACCTGGATCGCGCCAGACATGACTGACGTCAAAGGAATATATATTTATACATAATAGACTTATGAGGTAATTAAAAATATTTCATGACGTTGCCGTCTCCAGTACTGAGTGTGCTTGTTGTTTCGAAGAACAGTAAGTAACTTTTTACTTTAGAACTTTTGGGTGATCTTTTATAGAACAAAACTCGCATCCAAGATGCGTCACAAAGAGGGCTACAAGAAGTCCGCCATTTGTCACTACAAGGGTTTTGGTATCACGGTCATATGGTACTGTGTGCGCTAAAGGGACTGGTCGTGTGACGTAGGGATGAAAACAAAAACCCTTGTAGCGACTAATGCCGGACTTTTTGTGGCCCTCTTTCTGACGCGTCTTGGATGCCAGTTTTGTTCTAGAAATTAATACCAAAACATTCTGAAATACATAGTTGCTTAGTATTGTTCGAAACAACAGGCGTACTACTGGTTACGGCAACGTCATGAAAGATATTAAATTACGTGATAAGTCTATTATGTACAAATGTATTATGAGGTCAGTCATGTCTGTCGTGATTCAAGTCGGAAGATTTCCTCTTGATTTCTTTTAGGAAAATAGTGGAAGAATGAAAACAATAAGTTATTTTTAGCAGGGGCTTGCTGCACGGACCCTTGTAGGCCTTCGGGAGGTCAAAGAAACCAATGTACCCCTCAGACCTCCCGAAGGCCTACAAACATTCAGACATTCAGAAATCGTAAAGTAACACCAAATAGTGTAATATACAATGGATAAACAAGCCGTTGGAAAACGCATTCTACGCTTCTCTACATTACTCATTTACTTTTACAAAAACAGAATTCAAGGTGTATTCGTTATTGTATGAGGTACAAAGCGTACCCCAGCGCCTAAAATCGTAAATACTGATTTGGATAGCTGAAAAAGAATTCTTACAGAAATATCTGCAATCCCTTGACGACGGTTGAAGGCCACTGGATTTCAACTGGAAAGAGTGTTTCTATGGCAAATCCCGTTTTTCGTCATAATCTAAGTTCAGAACACATTCCTCGATTATGTAAGAGCTTTTAGTATTCCTTTCATTGCGTTTTGCGGGCACGTTTTTCTCAGCACGTTGGTGTTTTGTTATAGACGGTGAACGGTTCATGTTTATTTACAAATTTAGTAACAGTTTCATATCTTCTATAGGGTGCTCTGCTGTATAAATAATCAAGCCTAGTGTTAGTATTAGACATGCATTAACTCATTCGAGACGTGCCGCCTCCGGATATGCGACTTAAAGCCACGTATCCGGAAACGGCACGTTTCAAATGAGTTAGTGATTGTAGCTGGCACAGGTAGCAGCAATATTACAAATTGCACTGCTAAGAAATGTATGGTAGCCCGTTTGTATAATGTTCAGAATTATATCCCGTGCATTTGAAAGACAACCTTTTTTTTTTTTTTTTTTTTCGGGGGGGGGGGGGGTTGTATGTTATGCTCTGTCGACGCATCTAATGATGTTGTAGAGCAATGTTAGCACATGCGGCACCATTACACCAAGAGGACGCACACTGACAGAAACAAGTATAAAGCCATCAAGCACATTTTTCATGACGCGTCAGGAATAGAACGCGACAGTGGGTAATCTATTTGCGCACTGAAGCAAATTGACAACTTTCACACTAAAGTGCATTTCTTGTTTGTTATAATCAGCATGACATTATTTTTTTATTAAATCAAAGCAGTCGACCGGCACTAGTGCAGTTGATAGAACAGACCTGGGCAATTGTCAAATTACTTTGAAGTCTACGAGTGTCCGAATGCGTGGTTCCGATAACTACCTGTCCATATAGCGCTTAGCTCATTCGCGGCCAGCCGCATCCGGATGCGCGTCTTATGCCGCGCACCCGGATGCGGCTGGCCGCGAATGAGTTAATTGACGTCGGTTGCAAAATTTCCCCTCGGGGACAATAAAGTATTATTGTATTGTATTGTATTGTATTGTATTGTATTGTATTGTATTGTATTGTATTGTATTGTATTGTATTGTATAACTAGTTTCAGGTATTGAGCAACATTGTTCGTGTTTCTTGCAGACGTGAGCTTTGCAGGAAATACGTGGCACTGAACATGCTCCATCGATAACGCAGAATAAATGCGTTTCTTGACGTATTCAATCGAGGAATTGACTTCGGGGTACAATGGTTCCTTTGACCTCCCGAAGGTCTAAAGGGTCAGTGCAGCTAATAGCGGAGCAGGTTAGTATGAAAACCCTACGCTAAATAGTAGAGATGTTTCACTTTGCACAGTGGTAGAGGCATCCACGAGGTATTATATTATTGTGGGAAACGCTTTGTTGGGCTTCTTTGGGGGAGGGGGTGGTGGGGGGGGGGGGGGCAGAACATAGATTAACATTTGCTTCGCGCGTTAGCCAATAAAAGTATAAAAGCCCGAGAAGATAAGGACCATGTGCCAGTTGCATGTGTGAGCTTAGTCCTGCACCGGCCACTAAGCTAGGTGTTCCGCTATAGTGGAGCACCTTGCTTAGTGGCTGGTGCAGGGCTAAGCGCACTCGCGCAACTGGTCACAGCACCCGATGCCACAAATCCCCTACCTGCTCAGCGGACACACATTCTCCACATCCTGACTTCGGGCGATGCAACGTAAATTTTACTACATAAACTAGCCAGGCCTACGCTCCGCTAGCGGCAGAGTCTTCTTCTTCTTCTTCTTCTTTATCGACATCTTCGAAAGAAACATGCGAAACTACAGATGAGAGGGTCTTCTTTTTTTATTGATTATCATACGGCGCCGTCGATAGAACAGGTGGTGGTCTCGTCAAAACAAAGGAGTGCCGCTAACATCCAGATGTCATCTTTGAAGAAGTAGTGGACTCACTAAACTACACACGGCTGCTAAAACAGACAAATCCAAAGATAGCCTTCTTGACAAAAAAACAATGCTGATATGATTTCCACGCCATGCCGAAGAGCACGTCGCAGAGGTGTCACGTCTCGAGCATGACATTGCATGTATAACAAGATAAAGATTTCATCCCAAAGTCTACCGTATTGTTTGGAGATCAAATATGTTTACCTTTTAGGAACAGGTAGATTTATTCATATTTTTAGCCTTATTATGCTTATCCATTTCCCTCCTCTCTAAGCCAACCTCTGATCAACACACACGTCGGCGCACACAAATAAAGACGGACACGCTGCACTTCCTGCCATTAGTACGCTCTTTGGGCTCGTGCAGCGACATAAATCCATCTCCTTCTACTCTAACCCACCCTCTGATCCACACACACTGCCACACAGATATAAAGACGGACACACGGCGATTCCCACCATTCGTAAAGCCGCGTCTGTGGTCTGGCGTAGCATAGAGATTCTGAAGAAGAATAAAAGCACCAGCATCGAAATGACGTCACTTCAATCTTCACGTCATGGCATCATTAGTCCCACGATGCCGTGTTCATAGTGACGACTTTATGTCATTCGTCACTCATCGCACTACTAACATCTGACGTATCAGAGAATCAACTTTGCAATTTTCTTGCTGATTTTCACGCCTAGGGCTTACAGATCGCAATTTGACCTAATTCTACCCAAGGGCCGGGATAAACAGCAGGCTTTTGCAAACACTGTTTATGAAATGTCATGCGGGTTTATTGAGAATATAGTTGTTTTTCGTAAAAGAAAAATTAAAGTTATGTTAGCTGTTTTATCAATGATTCCGAAGAAGCCGTGCAGAAAATTGTCTGATTTTCACACTTAGGGCATACAGGTCACAATTCCCCTAATCGTACCCGACAGCCGAGACAAACTGTAGGCTTATGTAAATACCGTATTTGAAAAAAAAAAACATGCTATTATGAATGAGAAGAATGTTGTTTTTTGTTTTGTAAAAAAGATTCAATTGCTTTAAGGTTAACCCACATAATTCGTGAAATTAATCCCCAAAACTTGAAAATACATATATTTTTTTAAAATGATTTAATTATAACCCAAAACGTTTTAGAGGTACAATGCTGGTTAACGAACTCGATCAATATCTCCCTTTTATCTAGCTATATGCAAAATATCTAGTAAAAATAAGAAAATTACGTACTTCAGTGTGGATCAACCGGTTTTTTCTGTTTGTTTGTTTGTTTTTTTGTCTTGAAACGGCCATTTTCACGCCAATGAGCATCTTAAAAAAAAATAAAAAAAAAACCTTCTCGAGATAATTATTTTAGGGATAATATTATACAATTTCAAGCTTGTCCGTCCTCAAACGTGGTCTCTAATCGCTGTAACACACACACACACACACACACACACACACACACACACACACACACACACACACACACACACACACACACACGCGCGCGCGCGCGCGCGGCGCTTTGGCGCCAAAAAGACGTTCTCTAGCAAGGTTTGCGTAGCTAGACATGACGTCATGTTTATCTTGTTACTTCTTTGCCAGAAGTTCTGACCGGCTCGCCGGAAACGTCACGTGCATGCTCCGGAATCCGCTTCGACCAGCCCCATTTCAAAGTCTACCGTATTTTCAATACGGTATACAACAAAATCGGCGACCGTAGCAAGGACACAAGCGAGTTGTTACCGTACATGTATTATGTGCGTGATAGTACTGTCTCCAGCAGAAAGGATTTTAATTGTCCTTAACCCATTTAGCCCCGAGTCCCTACAGCAGGAGATGGGTCGATCATGATAATTCAAGGGTAGTGCCAGATTAGCATGGCGCTGGTCGGCGCCAAGCTAATCTGGCACTGTCCTTGAATTATCATGGTCGATCCATCTCCTGCAACTCGTGCATAGTCATTAGATGACGCCTCCAAAATTTGGGAAATACGTGCGTCGGGCTGAATGAGTTAAATCATCTTCGTGTAATAAATAAATGTTTCAGTGTCTGCGTGTGAGAGACACAATGCGTAACCCACGTGATGCTTTTTTGAGGGGTAGTATTTTTACACTTTAAAGAAATACCTTCGATTTATTTTAACAGAAGCAGACTACACCAATCAGTAACAATGTCAAGCCCTTGATGGCTTTAACACAGAATCCAATAGCGGTACCCAATTCTTTCCATTTTGTATGTCACCTTTTGCGTAATTTTCACACATTGTAATGAGGTATACATACCGCAAGAGTCAAATTTGTGATTTATCTACTTTTGCTGTTATTGTATCCATTCTGAGAATTAATTCTTACCAAAGAATTGAGATTATGTCACAGTCCATGACTCTAGCTAGATAAGAACGAGTGTACGCCTAACAGTCACCGTAGTTAGTGAAGAACTACTGTTACATTGTATTTTGCTAATGTATGTAAACCCCTTATCGTAGGTCTTGTATGTGCTCTTGAGTTCACAGCGTGAACTATATGAGATGAAACTACAGGTTAAACAAAACCTATAGGTACGCCATGCAGTGATACGCATTAACGAAAATAATACTCTGATTCACCGACATCTAGAGTTTTGGCCCAGCAAGCGGCATAGAGAACTCACTGGCCTCTGCTTAATAATAATAATAATAATAATAATAATAATAATAATGAGTATTTATATAGCGCTTAATCTTAATCAAAAGCTCTAAGCGCTTTACAATTTGTACACAAAAATAAAAATACAATGACCTATGCACATAACAAACAAAACACAATACCAGAACACACCACTTTTATAATAAACTAAACAACAATGCATACATAATAATTTACGTTCTAATTAACATTCAGTCAGACAAGCGACCAGCTCGACCCCCTACAGTTCGCATATCGCCACAATAGGGGTGTGGATGACGCAGTCATCACTCTCCTGCACCTAATCCTCACTCACCTGCAGACACCAAAGTCCTTTGCCAGAGTTCTCTTTTTTTACTTTTCCAGCGCCTTCAATACGATGAGGCCCCACCTTCTGGCTGACAAGCTGCGCCACATGAATGTCAGCCCTTCTCTGATCCTATGGATCTTGAACTTCCTAGTGGAAAGGACGCAGTGTGTTCGCGTAAACAACTTGATGTCCTCCGTCATCACCACGTCCGTGGGCAGCCCCCAAGGATGTGTGGTCTATCCTCTTCACAAATGATTGTACCAGCTCCAACGACAGGACTCACTATGTCAAATTTTCAGAAGTCACAGCAATTGTAGATCTGTCAATCTCATATGCTGACTACTTGGCAGAAGTGGGTCAGTTTGTCTCATGGTGTCATAGCAACCATCTACAGTTGAACGTGGGCAAGACTGAGGAGATGGTAGTCGACTTTCGGAAGCCTGGCAGTGGGCCAACTTCCGGGAGCCCACTCCCACCTCCTCAGCCCCTGGTGATTGGCGGCACTTTTGTCACTCGCACAGATGTTTACAAATACCTAGAGACCTTGATTGATTCACGGCTATCCTTCACCGACATCACAGACCTCATCTTTAAGAAAGCCCAAGGGGGACTGTGCAAACTCCGCTCCTTTGATGTGAGCCCCAAAATCCTCAGGCAGTTCTACCTCTGCTTTATAGAAAGCCTTCTTACGTTCTCCTTTGTCTCATGGTTCGGCTCCCTGGGCGAGAAGTACTTGAGGACGCTGAACAAGATAATCAGGCTTAGTGAGAAAATCGTTGGGGACAGGTTGGAGAGCCTTGACAGGACGAGAATGAAACGCAAGGGCCTGAGGCTGGCAGCTGACACTTCCCACTGCCGCCTTTCTAAGCACCTTCAAAAGCTCCCGTCTGGTCGTAGGTTCAAGGCTCCTCTTGTTAAAACCAAACGCTACAAGGGCAGCTTTGTACCCTCGCCCACCCGTCTCCTAAATGAGGAGTGTGTTAACTAGCGTATCTCTCTCTCCCTGTTGACGCCGTCGAGGAATTTGCACCTCATGTCACAGTGGCATCTTGCAAGTGGCAGACTCACTCCTATGGTCATGTAGTGAGTTGTGTGTGTGTGTGTTTTTAACACCCTTGTCATAATTGTCATAACGTGGGTAAAACCGTACGCGCGCTTGTGATCCCAACGAAAGAAAATTTGTCGGCCAGACTGACACAATAAATTTTTTTTAAATTTGAATTTGAATTTGAAACAAGGAGGATTACAGAACTACAACTAAGGCATCAAACTCTGGCAGTTATTCAAAGTAAAGCTTGAAGAGGTGAGTTTGCAACGACCTCTTGAAGTCAAAGACAGACTCGCTGTTTCTGACCTCAAGAAGAAATGTATTCCATAACACTGGGGCTTGATAAACAAAAGTGCGCTGACCAAATGTTTTAGTTTGGACAGAAGGTACACACAACTTCCGTTTATCAGAGGAGGAGCGGAGCTACGAGAGGGTGTATACACGTGCAGCAAAGAGGACACGTATTCTGGGCTGGTGCCTGAAAGGCAGTTGAAACAGATTGACATAACTTTGTATTGAATACCTGAGGACATAGGTAGTGAAGGGACTTTAAGATGGGTGTGACATGCTCAGTCTTACGGACTCTCACAACAAGCCGAGATGCATTGTTCTTAATCTTTTGGAGGCTACCAATGAGATACTGAGGGCAGCCACAAGCAAAGAGTTACAATAATCTAGCTTGGACAGCACAAACTACTGTTTTAGTGGCTTTCCCGGTGAGCTAATGCGACGAAGTTCCAGATAAGCTGATCTACACACTGCACTGACATGCTGTGACATAGATAACCCGCTGTCGAGTGTAACACCCAGGTTTCTCACACTCGCAGAGAAGCCAATGAGTGTTCCATCCACAGACAGTGATGACGGTAAAGGCAGGGACAAAGATAATCTTGGATTAGCTACCAACATTGCTTCAGTTTTGCCATCATTTAACATCAGTTTGTTGGTGGTCATCCATGATTTGACATGGTCAATGCACTGGCTTATTCTTTGGACGGCATTCACAGCTCGCTCGACAGTATCACTTTTGTACATCTGCGTATCATCTGCCGGCAAATGCATGATGGAAAATGGAGCGACTACTAGTCAGGTCGGACAGGGGCTGAACATACAATAAGAACAATACAGGTCCTAGGACCGAGCCCTGGGGTACACTAAACCGAAGAGGTAATGGCTCAGAACGACAGCCGTCAACAGAAACAATCTGGGATCGTTCAGTCAGGTATGAACTAAACCATGCCAAGAATGTGCCTTCCATGCCAAATACAGATTGAAGACGGCACAGCAAAATTTCACGGTCAATAGTGTCGGACGCAGTGGACAAGTCCAGCAAAGCAAGGACTGTGATCTCACGCTCGTCAAAAGCACAAAGCAGGTCATTGAATATCTTCAGCAAAGCTGTTTCAGTGCTACGATGGGGACGATATGCAGACTGGAATACACTGAACAGACTATTAGAGTTGACATACTTTATAATAATAATAATAATGAGTATTTATATAGCGCTTAATCTTACTCAAAAGCTCTAAGCGCTTTACAATCTGTACACAAAAATAAAAATACAATGACATATGCACATAACAAACAAAGCACAATGCCCGAACACACCACTTTTACAATAAACTAAACAACAATACATACATAATAATTTATATTCTAATTAACATTCAGTCTAAACAAGGAGGATTGCAGAACTACAACTAAGGCATCAAACACTGGCAGTTATTCAAAGTAAAGCTTGAAGAGGTGAGTTTTCAACGACCTCTTGAAGTCAGAGACAGACTCACTGTTTCTGACCTCAAGAGAAAGTGTATTCCATAACACTGGGGCTTGATAAACAAAAGTGCGCTGACCAAATGTTTTAGTTTGGACAGAAGGTACACACAACTTCCGTTTATCAGAAGAGGAGCGGAGCTCACGAGAGGGTGTATACACATGCAGCAAAGAGGACAAGTATTCTGGGCTGGTGCCTGAAAGGCAGTTAAAACAGATTGACATAACTTTGTATTGAATACGTGAGGACACAGGTAGCCAGTGAAGGGACTTCAAGATGGGTGTGACATGCTCAGTCTTACGGACTCTCACAACAAGCCGGGCTGCATTGTTCTGAATTTTTTGGAGGCGATCAATGAGATACTGAGGGCAGCCACAAAGCAAAGAGTTACAATAATCTAGCTTGGACAGCACAAATGCACAAACTAGTGTTTTAGTGGCTTGCACGGTCAGCAGGTGACGAACTGAACTAATACGACGAAGTTCCAGATAAGCGGATCTACACACTGCACTGACATGCTGTGACATAGATAACTCGCTGTCAAGTGTAACACCCAGGTTTCTCACACTCGCAGAGAAGCCAATGAGTGTTCCATCCACAGACAATGATGACGGTAAAGGCAGGGACGAAGATAATCTTGGATTAGCTACCAACATTGCTTCAGTTTTGCCATCATTTAACATCAGTTTGTTGGTGGTCATCCATGATTTGACATGGTCAATGCACTGGCTTATACTTTGGACGGCATTCACAGCTCGCTCGACAGTATCACTTTTGTACATCTGCGTATCATCTGCAAATGCATGATGGGAAATGGAGCGACTACAAATCAGGTCGGACAGGGGCTGAACATACAGTAAGAACAATACAGGTCCTAGGACCGAGCCCTGGGGTACACCAAACCGAAGAGGTGATGGCTCAGAACAACAGCCGTCGACAGAAACAATCTGGGATCGTTCAGTCAGGTATGAACTAAACCATGCCAAGACTGTGCCTTCAATGCCAAATACAGATTGAAGACGGCACAGCAAAATTTCATGGTCAATAGTGTCGAACGCACTGGACAGGTCCAGCAAAGCAAGGACTGTGATCTTACGCTCGTCCAAAGCACAAAGCAGGTCATTGAATATCTTCAGCAAAGCTGTTTCAGTGCTACGATGGGGACGATATGCAGACTGAAATACACTGAACAGACTATTAGAGTTGACATGCTTTAAAGTTTGAACAAGGACAATTTTCTCAAGAATCTTTGATAGAAATGTAAGATTGGAAACTGGGCGATAGTTTTTCAGTACATTTGGGTCTAAAGATGGTTTCTTCAATAGGGGTTTTACAAGTGCAGTCTTGAAGCTTTCAGGAAAAATACCAGTGGAGAGAGAGTTGTTGATGACTTGTGTAATGGCAGGCAACACTTCATCCAGGCACTCGTACAACAAGGGAGTGGGTATGGGGTCTAACTCACAAGTTAATGTTTGGGCAAGGACAATTTTCTCAAGAATCTTTGATAGGAATGTACGATTGGAAACAGGGCGATAGTTTTTCAGTACATTTGGGTCCAAAGATGGTTTCTTCAATAGGGGATCCACAAGTGCAGTCTTGAAGCTTTCAGGAAAAATACCAGTTTAGAGAGAGTTGTTGATGACTTATGTAATGTCAGGCAACCCCCTCTAATCCAAGCACTCATACAACAAGGGACTGAGGATGGGGTCTAACTCACACGTTTTGGGAGCTTCGCACAGGCTCATGAAAATCTGTGCTACTTGCAGATGTACATGGCTGAATTGAGGAGTGCAAAGTCTTATGGTATTAATTGTACCAGATCTTCTGTAACAGAACACTGTTCGTGGCCCCGTTACACCGATAATGAAGTGGCTGCAATGCGGATTTGTGGCCCTTGCATGGGTAAGTAAAACGTTGCATGTATTTGTCCAGGTTCATTTTGTCTTTTCCTTCTAGTCATTTATTCATAGAGAAGGACTCCTCATCATGTATACACATGTACATTTATACGATAAGGAAAAAACACCAAACTACAAAACAAAACAACAAAGCCTGTGAACTGGCTGAGAGCTAACGTTAAAGGTGATATTGTTTAACAAGAATGTTTTATAGTGTATTTATAAATATGAACGTGCGCGCGAAGTATGCTGTTGGCTATATATTGAGCTGTGATGAGCTGTCTCTGCAGATTGATCAATTCATCCTATTGATTTTCATGTTGTAGGTCTACCAGTCACGCAGCTGAGGGGGATTCTCCAGGACAGCTTAAAATTAGTGCCTGATAAACCTGGCGCCTGCAAAGGAGCCAAGCTTATCAGGCACCAACCTTGAGCAACAGTATTTCCCCATCTGACGCAGGAACTGAAAGTCTGGTGTCTGCTGTCTTGCTGGGTCAGACCCAAACCCGTTCCTACCATCTCGAGATCTTTTTTTTTTCGATGCTTTGATTAAGATGCTCATTGGCGAGAAAATGGCCTTTAAAAAAAAACGGCTGATCCACGCTGGAATCCGTAATTGTTCTTATTTTTACTAGATATTTTGCATATAGCTAGATAAAAGGAGATATTGAATGAGTTCGTTAACCAGCATTGTACCTCTACAACGTTTTGAGTGATAATTTTTTTTTTAATTTATATATATTTTAACGCTCTTGGGATTAATTTCACGAATTCGGTCGAAGATGACCCCTAAAAAAGATCGCCTCCTCGGCAACTTTGATAGGAGTACCGGCAATGTGTAAATTAGCTTCAGGGAAAAACTTGGTCTGATTACTAAAATGTACGCAGACCGTTTTGGAGGGCGAGAACCTGAATCCACTGAGAGACACCCACCCCTGAATGCGGTCAACACACAGCTGCATGCGCCTTTCAAGGGATGCAAGACCTCGGTCTATGGCACACAAAGCAAAATCGTCAATCGTAGAACAGATTAACTCATTCAGCCCGATGCCGTATTACCCAAATTTTGGAGGCGTCATCTAATGACTATGCACCAGTTGAAGGAGATGATAATTCAAGGGCAGCGCCAGATTAGCTTGGCGCCGACAGGCGCCAAGCTAATCTGGCGCTACCCTTGAATTCCCAACAATCTTCTGTTGTAGT
The DNA here is from genome assembly GCA_036245525.1 of Semisulcospira habei. Classification (NCBI taxonomy): domain Eukaryota; kingdom Metazoa; phylum Mollusca; class Gastropoda; family Semisulcospiridae; genus Semisulcospira; species Semisulcospira habei. Next base: position 172,108,984 of record BTPG01000004.1, read on the forward strand.
GCGTCAGGGCTGAATGGGCTAAGTATGAGAGGACCAGAAAAATGGCAATTGTTTTTTATTCTGATTTCCTGAATCATTTTAGTTTACCATTTGATGTAATCGTATCCGAGAGTCGGGACCAACAGAGGGCTTATGCAGCCCGTTGTTAAAAAGGCCATTTCGCTTTTCACAAAAAGGTTTTTCACCGTATTAAATTTATTTGCAGAAAATGTGGCTCATGGGCATTGCAATTGCACTATTGGAAAATGCACTAGAAAGAGAGAGGGCTGTGTACATGCAGTTCTCTCCCTTACAAGTACTTTTTCCTATCTACCTCTTGCTAACAATGACGCAAACAACAACGGAGACCAAATACTAAAGCCGGGAAACCAGACACCAGACAACATCCCCAAGCGATAATCGGAGTTTTATTTCCTAACTAAAACAGTTCTGGAATTGTGCGTTCTCCAAAAGTGATGGTCTCAAAGTTACGCAACGTTATGCGGGCTCTGACTCAATGTGAAGTCGCGGGCATTGTTGGTGCATGTGTGACTTATTGCTGAGTTGTGTCACCAGTTTACATTAAACGTACTTGGTTTAACTCATTCAACTCCGACACGTCACGGCAAGACTTTGATCGAGCGTGATAGTTCAAGGGTTGTGCCAAGCTATTCTGGCACAACCCTTGAACTATCACGCTCGATCTGTTTCCAGAAGTGTAATATAGTCTTCAGGGGACAACTTCAAAATTTTAGGATTTCGGACCTGGTGTGGAATGATTTAAACTATAGTGCACTAAGGTCAAAATCCCCAAATTTTGGGGTTATCCTCTGAGGAGACAGATAGACCTTGATACTTCAAGGATTGTGTCATGAGGGCCACGCTAATATGGCATCATCCTTGAACAATCATAGTCGATCCATATCTTATTGTGGCGCGTAGTGCTAAACGAAATTAAGTGCATGAGACATTATATCGATGATGTTCACATGCAACCTCGAAGTGACATTTTGGAGTAAAATCTTATTTGGATGCGGTTGGCAGCTTTGATGTTTGTTTGTTGTTTGGACACAAGCTCGAACCTGCAGCTGAAAAGGAAATGCTCGTACTGTGCACGACTCTCTAGTACCTTCGTGACGTCACTTTCGCAGTCGCCCCTCGCAGTTTTTTTGTTCACCTCTGATGTTGAAAAAATTGGGACACTTGCTGCTGTTGGGATTGTGTTACACTGTCTTTATCAAACACAGTGGGCACTCTTTGACTGGCATGCATGTTATTGAATGAAAACCCTCAGAATCCTATCTATTTTCCGTTAGCGAAAACATGTACTACCGTGCTGTTGTCTGTCAGCCCTAACCAGAAAGTTCTAACTTTCAGTCAGCTAAGATCACGGAAACAAACAAAAGCCACCTCTCATATGTCTCCGTTTCTTCGAAATGTTGCCAATAGAAAGCGAAAACCCGAAATGAATATATTCGAGAAGATTGGAAGGAAGTTAGTTTTACACCTAGCTTACAGTATGGGTACAAGCAAACTCAAAATCTGCAGCGGTTCTCACAAACTGGACATTAGGATGCAATTGTGGTACTCCAAACAAAGTGCCACCTTTTGGCAAACACAAGGGACAGATTAATTTTCAATTCAAGATTCTTTTAACTTACGTCAGGTATTTTTGCAAAGGCAAAGTGGAGTTCCATCCCATTATTTTGCGTCCCTGACGGCTTCGGCAGGCTAAATTCGCACGCTATAATATTATTTATCATATGTATCATAACGCATTGTAATTACAGTTCCACTGTCTGGGACGGTTGCAGCGAAACATATGAAAAAAGTAAATTCTATGTATCGTCGAGGTGTTAAACCCATACTTCTTGGACCCGCCCCCACAGACCAAAAGAAAATCAAATCTTTTAAATTGCTGGCATTAAACAAAGAATTCGAATTTAATCGGTCTGTATTACAGTACACGATTCTACACGAGAGCGCCCCACTCCATTTGCGAACTCTGTTTTTAAATAATCATAGACAGAACACGAGAAGCAGATCGCTCCACCTACCAAGAACAAGACTAGATATATATTAAACGAGCCTGGCCTTTTCAGGCGCAAAAGCATGAAATAATTTACCACAGCATCGTAAGTCTATTTCTAAATTTGTTATTTTAAAGGATCGCCTTTATCGCTTTTTACTTTTAAACTAATACCAATATTCAATTCTCTTCTATTGAAGATGTGCTCTCAGAGACATGTTCTAAATACAAGATGACCTTCAGCTTATGTCGCTGTTATTATGTTTGTTTGCTTTTTTTTTCACCTTTTATGCTTTTCGTACCTTTGAATGTTTTTGACAATATGTTTGTTTGTTTGTTTGTTTGTTTTAAATATTTTGCTGTGTTGCTCGATGTATATTTATGTATGCGGAGTAGCAGGACAGTTTGTATGAGAGACATTCACATGCCGAAAACATTATCCTGAATAAAAACGTTTCATCATCATCATCATCTCTCTCCGCACACAAACACAAACACACACACACACACACACACACACACACACACACACACGCGCGCGCGCGCGCGCGAACACACACACACACACACACACACACACCAAAACACAACACATGAGGACACCCGCGCGCGCGCATACACAAGCACACACACACACACACAAGCACACACTCACACGCACGTACACACAGGAAAACACACACACACGCGTGCACACACTCACACGCACGCACAGAGGTGCACAGAGACAAAGAGAGACAATTGCGCCTACACATGTAAAAAGAGGTCAGAATGTTTATTTCCTTTCATGATGACTCCCATTGGATGGACTGGTACTGACTGCCTGCAATCAGAATGTTTATTTCCTTTCATGATGACTCCCATAGGATGGACTGGTACTGACTGCCTGCAATCAGAATGGGTCAAAACAGCTCATTTAACTCATTCAGCCCGGCGCACGTATTTCCCAAATTTGGAAGCGTCATCTAACGACTATGCACCTGTTGCAGGAGATGGATCGACCATGATAATTCAAAGGCAGTGCCAGCTTAGCTTGGCACCGACAGGCACTACCCTCGAATTATCATAGTCGACCCATCTGCTGTAGTGCGTCAGGGCTGAATGGGTTAAAGTCGTTTTTATTACAGATATGTCACTCTTGTCCATGATTTGTTTCTTGACTTACAATATAATCAACCCTTTCATTTTTTTAAATAATTATTTACGGCTGCTGACAATACTGTTCGGCAGAAAAGACGCGATATCGTCAGCTGCAGTGAAAGGGTTACAATGAAAGTCCTAATGACGTTTCTTAACATGACGTACAACGTTAAATGACGTAACGCTATACAGACGTTTGCCCTGACGTAGCAAGTTAAATGACGTAGAGCTGTAATGATGGTTACCAACAAGACGTGCAACGTTAACTGACGCAACGCTATAATGACGTTTGCCAGCTCATGTCATGACGTACCACGTTTAACGACGTAAAGCTGTAATGGCGTTTACCGACATGATGTAGCGTGTCAGAATAACGTAATGCAGTAGTGACTTACCGTGTTACGTGGCGTGCGCGTTGCATCCAAACACACAGGTATTTAGAAGCGTTCCGTTAACGAAATTGTCTTGACAACAGGAGACGCAAGCAGTCAAGTTCTTATGCAGGATGGCTATCAGCTCACAGTCAGCGAGCTCCTGCAGGACTGCATTGAAAAGGTAAACATTTTACCCTTTCACCGCCGAATGAAAGTTAACACAAACCAACTGCAAGAGGCATAGATCCTCATGCGCCCCCGCAATTGCGGGGGCTCATGAGGATCAATACCACTTGCTGAAAACAGTTGGTGTCTGTGTATCCATGACAGCTAAGGCGCTTTAAGATTCAAGAGTCAAGATTCAAATAATTCATTTATCCCATTAAATGAGAGATTGCACCGTCTTGTTTCAGTAGGAAAATAATAAAACAAATAAACATATAAATAACATATATCCACGCATAAAAACAATGCATCACACATATTATCACTGCCTATATATATCACAAATTATCACTGCCAATAGCGTCCAATCAAAGATTTCTGGTACGCAATATATAGGCCTATACCGCCACGGGCAGTGAAGTCCTAATTTAAATTGTTTTGGGCTTTACGTCTTAGGCCACCAACAACGGTGTCTTCAAAGACAGGGTATCGGAAAATGTCTGAACAAATTTTGAGCCCCAGCTGTATTCAAATCCGCGAGTTTTCTTACGACGGTCGATAAGAGTCAAACGCTCGATCGCCGGAGTTCCCCAGATCTGTATCGATAGTTATGTATACGTTACAGCCAATCCATGACATCAGGAAATTCATGACATTCCTAAATTGTTTAGGAAATCATGAATTGTGATCCCTCCGACATTAGATGACATAACTCAAATGGCCAGGCTTTTCAGGAATTTCCTAAACTTACACGTCCAATTCAAGCAGATTCGAAATTTAAGTTGTTTTACTACCATTTACTTACAATAAAAATAGCAGATCTAGAACTAATGCTCAATTATTTTTTTACTCCCTTGCCACAGCAAAAGTGAGTCTAAGTAATGGGCCGTCGTTTAACTCATTCGAGACGTGCCGCCTCCGGATACGAGGCTTAGGCCGCGTATCCGCAGGCGGCACGTCTCGAATGAGTTAAATGTAGAAAAATATATGCGTCGAGGTTTTCTCAGCCATTGATTTCAAACTTGCAACAGGGATGCTTTGTGGCAAAAAGCCTTCTAGGCATATCAATTTGAGTCACCTCTCTCAAAGGTCATGGTTAAATAAGGTCATTAAATATTAAACTAAAAATAAATTGCCATATGTTGACAAAAGTTGTGTTTTAAACACACATCCCAATGCGCAAACGGCCATCGTGCCGATTTCGGCCCAATGGCCTTTGCGCACTGGGAATACCTCGACTTAGGAAGCCAAACTTGGTTTAATAGAGACCTGATAATTAGACCTCCCTGTGCATACTAATGTTCCTGGCCCCTATAGATGTTTATATCGGTGTTTATGTGATACTGAAAATCCCACTCGAAGAGCTCACTCGAAACTGTATTTTACGAGCGAAACATATTGGATAGTAGGTTATGGTTTAAAGACCACGTGGTTGAAATATATCAATATTAACCAAAAAATCATCGGTGTGAGAATCTATTTCTTACACATCATTTTTGTTTGTAGTAATTTCATGTAATTTGTTTCCCGTACGCACCTATATTTTACCTTTTTAATCCTTTTCTATTTATAGAAGAGACTTTTTAGGATGGGGCTGGCCGGAGCTCGTTCAGTAGCATGCAAATGACGCCATAGGCGGGCACGCATACGATTCTGACAGTGAAGTAACACGATAAAAATTACGTGAGGATTACGATACGGACATTTGGCGGGAAATGCCATGCGTGCGCGCGCGTGTATTTGTGTGTGTGTGTGGGGGGGGGGGGGGTGTAGACACGAGTATCCCCGGTGTTTGTGTACGTACAGGTCTGGAACTTGAGGAAATACTTCAAGATGTATTTCTGAAAACCTCTGGGCATATTTAAATTGGATGATTCATTAACGAGAAAAAAATGCCGTTTATAGAAAGTCGGTTGACCCGCATTTGAGTCCGTAATTTGTGTTGTATTCACTTGAAATTTTTGATATAGCTAGCGTGAATAAAGACACTGGATGGGTTCGTTAACCAGCTTTATACCTCTTCAACCATTTCGTAAAATAAAAAATAAAAATCGCAAAAATAAAATGTGGAAACGAAATGTTCTCGACTTCAGACAGTGACGGTGACGTAAAAGCACTGGTCACGTCAGTGTTATGCATTGTTGCTAAACTGACGCAAAGCACTAGACACGTCATTGTTATACCTGAACTGACACAATGTTCTCTCTCTCTCTCTCTCTCTCTCTCTCTCTCTCTCTCTCTCTCTCTCTCTCTCTCTCTCTCTCTCTCTCTCTCTCTCTCTCTCTCTCTCTCTCTCTCTCTCTCTCTCTCTCTCTAAGACAGTTTGATTAGGAAGACCACCTCTGTTTTTCTTATTAGTGATAATTATCTGCGAGCGTTTTCTGCGATCAAGTGGGGAAATATATATATGCAAGCTCATATACTGATGTACAAGAGACTTTTTGGGCTGGTTCATCCCATCTTGTTTCTGTATGTCCTAGACTGACATGCTCGCCGCCGGACAGAACGCAAGTCATAAAGCAACTTACCGCATTCTCTTTTCTCAGGCGCGGCGACGGCGTAGGCCATCAGGCAGAGAACGACGACAGCCTTCATTCCGCTGAAAACATAACAGTGTTAGTATAGTATTATCATCCTCTTTACTGTCATCTTCATCATCATCGTCTTCAGCAGCAGCAGCAGCAGCCTGGCAGCATTCAAGCAATCTCGCACCTATTCGACGTTAACCCGTCGAGTGCCACCTGGCGCTGACCGTGTTTCTGATTTAACCCTTATCATTTGGGATACAAAAGTGTGTGAAATAAGTTTGACTAAAATAGTTCAAGAGTAGTGCCAGAATAGCTTGGCGCCTCTAGGCGCCAAGCTATTCTGGCACTACCCTTGAACTAAAGCCATTGCTCTATATCCTTACCTGTAAGTACTATAATGTAGCTTGCATGTTGCTGTGTACACATTTGAAGCTTTTAGCCTCAGAATGATATGGGTTAAATACAATTACACATAAATCTGAAGACACAGTTCAGCACCTTGTGTGTTTGTCATTATGCCTTGTCGACACACCTAATGAACTTTAACAGCGGTCTGGACACGCAGCAAAAGCACACGCCTAATTGCACTTTTTTCCCTGCGTTGCTGTGACCGTGTCCGTCTATGTTTAGCTGTTTCTCGTGCTGATGGCGTTGTATTTCTAGAACAGAGTGGCGTCATTGTCAGGTTACTTGATATAAAGACGACGTGTGCTGAACTGGATTGTCCTGTGTCTAAATAAACCATAGCTAGACCTGTGTGTAGCGCTTCGTAACCATCTGTTGCAGAATAGTATTTTTGAACAGCTACGGCTGTAGACAAGCCCCAGCTGCCCCAGTAACATGGATTCAAAATGGTGTCAGCAAGATGCATATATCCTCATGAGCCCCCGCAACTGCGGAGGCTCATGAGGATCTATGCCTTTTGCACTTAGATTGTGTTCAAATTTGTTATGCACTGAATGGGTTAAACACTAATCAACAACTAATAAACTAATCAACCATTCTCGCCGACCTAGTACCTGTAGATATATATACCTAGCAGCGCAAAACCTTCTTTCTTACGCTCCTCCTTCTTTGCGCCTTCGAGCGGAAAAAAAACTGTATCACACACGTACACACGTAATACAACTTGAGCATAAAACGCATGTGTGATACAGCGCACGCACGCACGCACGCACGCACGCACGCACGCACGCACACACGCACGCACACACGCACACACGCACACACACACACACACACACACACACACACACACACACATACACACAAAGTTGTCTTGTACAAAGTTTGGTCAACAAAAAGGTACGGGCACACACGCTATTGAAACTTGACCTTCTTTCAGCTCACGTAAAATGGCATCATTTATGGTGACGACTGGCATTCTCGCGTCATGCTTCATGCCTTATTATGTCATCATGTAGGAACATTTGTCTGGCATTCAAAATATTGACGTCATATGAAAACGTAAATTACGTCAAGATCCTGGCTAAGCCACGATGGCGACTGTCTTGTTTTCTAGGCGTGTGCTGAAAACCAACTCACGTTAGATTACTGCAGACAAAAAGGTGAGTAAGAAATAGATTCCTACATCAGTGTTTAGGTGAGTCAAGTCAAAAAAACTTGATTTATCCCACGAAGGGGCAATTCCAGTTTGAACGGGAGCGTATAAATATATCAAGTGAAGTAAACAAAATGGATAAGATGGATGCACACACAAACACGCAGGCATGCATACACGCAGAACCTACTTTCTCAAACAAATACGCTGACAGGTCTGTTTACAGATGAGGACGACAGACACTATCGACAGGAGATCGATGACTTGGTAGAGTGGTGCGATGGAAACTATCTTGAATTACATGCTGGCAAAACAAAAGAGATGGTCATGGATTTCAGGAATAACAAACAGCATCCCGGTCCTGTTGTTATCAAGGGAACAGAAATTGAGCGTGTAGAGTCCTACAAGTATTTAGGTGTTCTTTTTGACAAAGCGCTCAACTGGAAACAAAACACAGATGCTATTGTGAAAAAAAACGCATACCCGTCTTTACTGTTTGAGAAAACTCAGATCATTTAATGTAAGCATTCAGCTTTTACAGATGTTTTACTGCTCCAGTATTGTTAGCATTTTAACTTTTGGACTGACGTGCTGGGGGAGAAATTTATGTTAAAGAGACGAAGATCGCTTTAACAAAGTAATCCGGAAAGGGGGCGGGGTGATTGGTAGCGCACAGGATAATTTGGACACACTGTACAACAGACGGATTACGAACAAATTGGCTGACATTCTTGATGACAAAACACATCCACTTAGATATGAATTTGACAGCAGACGTATCGAACGAAGTGGCAGACTTCGAGTACCCAAAAGTCGTACATCACGTTATGCCAACTCTTTTGTCCCTCAGGCTGTTACCCTTTTCAACAGTAATATCAGTAGATAGTGTCGGTCAACATTCTTCCGTCCTTAGTACTAGCCCTCTCACTATTATTATTCTTCTTATTATTTTTTTATTATTATTATTTATTTATTTATTTTGCCAAGTGTGTTACAAAGGTAACAATACGTCTGTTACAGTTCATTTCTTTAATTGAGAGTTATGGGTTATTTAATTATTTTTATGAGTGAATGATGATGCCATTTGTTGTATGGGCAGACAGTGAATTTCCCCGTGAGGGATTAATAAAGTATTATTGTATTGTATTGTATTGTATTGCATTGTACTGTATTGTATTGTATTGTAATTAAGAACTATACTAATACTGACAGCTATGCTAATACTGACAACTATACTAATACTGACAATTATAATAATACAGACATCTATGCTAATATTGACATACATTATAAAATATGTATTTTTTTAAAAAGCTATTATCACATAATGCTTACAAGAACAAGAATGGTACTTTCCATCCCCCTCATGCTCGAGTACAGATGTCACAGATGAATACGATTGTAGGAGTTGTCATGCTGACAGTTATATTGTCAAGTTTTCAGATGACAGCGCCTTGCTTTCCCTTCAGCAAGGGCCATCTGATGAACATGGACCATCATTGACTGACTTTGTTCAATGGTGCGATGATTCTTTTTCAGAGCTTAACGTGGGTAAGACATGTAACCTTATTGTTGATTTTAGGATGAACAAGCAGGATCACAGTAAGACTATTATACATGATAAGGATGTTGCCATTGTCCAGAAGTATAAATGCTTAGGCACCATCTTCGATGATAAACTCAGTTGGGATGACAATACTGAAACTGTTGTGAAGAAGGGCCAACAGAGATTGTATTTTCTGAGAAAGCTGAACTCTTTCTCTGTTGACAGGACCATTTTAACTTTGTTTTACAAATCTTTCTTAGAAAGCGTCCTGACTTTTTCGTTCATTTGCTGGTTCCCAAATCTTAGTGTTAAAAACAAAAACAGTCTTCAGAGAATTGTTCATCTCAGCTCCAAGATCATTGGGGAAGAACAGAGAAGTCTAGCCGTGTTCTGCGACCGTCAGATTGTAAGAAAAGCTACTTCCATCCTGGCTAATGATGCTCACGTGATGAAAGACCTCTTTGAATTGCTACCGTCTGGCCGCCGATACAGACAACCACCATGTAAAACCAACCGTAGGAAACTGTCTTTCATCCCTGTTGCCGTCCGACTGTTAAATATTTTGTAATCTACACAGCTATTAAAAGTGTGTGTGTGATGTGCCGGTGTGTGTGTGTGTGTGTGTGTGTGTGTGTGTGTGTGTGTGTGTGTGTGTGTGTGTGTGTGTGTGTGTGTGTGTGTGTGTGTGTGTGTGTGTGTGTGTGTTTTATACAGCTGTTTCATCGCGTGGGTATCGCTGGCCTGGATGGAGAGTTGTAGAGGGTGTAAGTGGAAAGTAAGACGTTAATGTGTTCGCTGATAATGTCGTTAATAATGATCTTTAAGTTTTTTAATGTTTTAGTAATTGTATTAGTTTAGAATTTTAATATGTCTTAATATTAGTATTATAAGTCTTACAGATTTAGAATATTAATATCAGGTACAAATGGGATATTAGAATGTCCTGATATTAATTAATGTTTATTAAATGACTTTATTTGACTGTTTACCCCGTCCACACAAATGTAATTGCCCTTTAAGGGATAAATAAAGTTATTTGAATTGAATTGAATTGAATAACAGTCGACGCCACTTGGTTCAAAAGAACAATAGCGGTGTGAATAAAAGAGAACTTCCTTCTGTTTGTCCTCCAGCTGTGACATCTGTACCGGCGGGCTGAGGGCAACAGCTCAAATTTTGTATTTAAAATATGGTCTTTCCGGCTAAAAGGGAACATTGATACTGCGAATCACACTCTCGTGGTCATAAAACCTACTCGCTTTCGACCATAACCACTCGAGTATAATTCTCAGTATCACCTGAGCATCTATGTAAGAATCTATATATAGTCAACTCCGCTTATAGCAAGGTCAGATATAACACAAATCGGATATAACAAACCCTTTTGTGGAGGTCCCGCCACATCTGTTCTTTGTCTTTGTAAAATTAACTCATTCAGCCCGGCGCACGTATTTCCAAAAAAATTCGAGGCGTCATCTAACGACTATGTACATGTTGCAGAAGATGGATCGACCATGATAATTCAAGGGTAGTGCCAGATTAGCTTGGCGCCGACAGCTAATCTGGCACTACCCTTGAATTATCATGGTCGACCCATCTCCTGCTGTAGTGTGTCAGGGTTGAATGAGTTAATCCACTTATAACAAGGTCGGATAAAACAAAATTTCGGATATAACAAATGCCTTTTCAGTCCCTGGCCTGCTGAGTCTGCTTATAACAAACCTTTTCAAAATAAGCAGCACAGGAAACAAAATTTGCATGTTTTTGTTTGCCAACCTAAAACTGTATATTCAGACATTTTCTGCGTGTTGCTTTGTCACGTTACGGTCTAGTAATATCGCGCTGCCATGTGCATTCCTGAATCTACAAGTCAAACTGAGCATTTTGCTCGTGGTCTTGTACAAAGGTTAGCTGTGATCAGCGGCAACAACTTTGGCTCTTGGTAGGACATATCCAGACCCAAATGCAGAAGAAAAAAAAAAACAACGAACAACGAAGCACACTTAGAAAAGACATACAACAATTTATTAATGCACACTTTTCTCAAAATAGAGAAACAAACAAGAAAACACTTCGCTACTTATCTTATCAGTGCGTGGAGAAAGTTGTAATTGTCTTTTTTAAGCGTGCTTCTTTCTCGGTTGGGTTTATCTTTGAACTGTATACATTTAATTATCTTACTTTTAAGCTTGCTTCTCCGTGTTCCTTTCTTGTAAACTTGTACAGTTACTGGTGTAGGAATCAATAACAGGGTTCTACCTCACAGGGGTAGGCTGACACAGCATCATTTACCTAGGGGTAGGAAAGGGTTGGGGGAGGGGGTAAAACTTTTTGTTTTGGACCTTCAAGCCTACCGACCCTAGACCTTCCTTTCAGTAGCTGAAAATCAAACAACGGGGCGGAGGAGGGGTGTGGGGGGGGGGGAGTAGGAGGTTGGAGGGGGGGGGGGAGGGGTTGGGCGTAAGACCGTTTGTCAGAACTCTCACCACTTGCCAAATATAAAACAACAAGGGTGTGTGGGAGGGGGTGGTGGGGGGGAGTGGAGTTGCTTGTGTCAAGACCCTCACTACACTCCGAAATATTCAAACAACGTGGGCATGTGGGAGGGGGGTGGGGGTTGGTTCTGAACTCTCCATAAAGGGACGTTGTTATAGCATTTTAAAGAATTGGTGGGTGAGGGTGTCCAAAACCTCTAGAATCTCCGCCCCCCCCCCCCACTTAGATCCGCCCCTCCACAGTGACTAATTTGAAACATAGTTTATATCATGGGTTTCGCCTGAAGTCTGTACAATGTGGAAGGCACGAAACGATTGTAAAGAAGCCAGACAATTTCAGTTTCGTGGGCCAGACAACAGTACCTCCAAACTCAGTATGATGTATCAGCGTCAACTAGGATGTTGTATGAAAGCTACCTGCTCCAGGCAATAACACTTTTTAGTTTACAATAATCTCCTTATAAATGTTCTTAAAAGGTTTTACAATAATGTTGCGCGGAAGGACTATTATAACAACTGTGGTTACAATGAAGACCTGTCTGCTATTATTTTCCTTTGCTACGCATTATCCCCCCCTCCCCCCCCCCCCCCCCCCCCCCCCCGCCCCCCACTCTATGAGTACCAAAAGCAGTAGAAAGACACCGTTGCGTGTGCCTACTCTGATGGATTGTGAAAAGAAGGGTAGAAAAGTCTAAATTAAAGCAAGACAACACTGAGAACCCGGTTCGTTGTATCGGCGAAGGCCCGCCCTAGAGCAGGTTGCTTTAATGTTTGTTTTAACTTACAGAAGAGTGCTTATTTACTGGAGAGATCAATAACGATAATACTTGTAAAACAACAGTAAAATTATTATTCAAGCTAAAGGTGAGTCGCGTCCATATCGCCACAAAGGATTCTTGGGTTGGTTCGGGAGTGAACGCTTAATCCAACCCAAAACAACACTTTGTATTTTTTTAAAATAAAGTGGAAAAGTGTTAATCAACTATATCTACATTAATAGTGTATCTGTAAGTCATTTGTAGAACTTCATTTCAAGAATCTGAAACTTTGCTTAGAACATAAAAAAACTGTGTCTCCTGGCAATTTGTTATATCCGGTGTTTGCTGTAAATGTGAGGGGAAAAACGAACAAAAACAAAACAAAAAAAAACATATCCAAGCCAGTGAAAAGGAAAAAACCATTTCATTATCGAAGCTGAGACGAGAGTAGCTGATTTGACTACAATCCCTTTTCTCCACATGATTTTCACTTAAAGCATACAAAGAAAAAGAAACAACTAGTAAAAATAAACTTTCGTTTAAGTATATTAATTCCAAACTATTCTAATTACATTAAAATGCCCCTGTAAATAAAGAACTTAAGCTGAAAACAAGCCTTTGTTGGTATTTTGGGATTATTACATTAGAAAGTCTGACGTTTCGCTTATAACAAATTCCGCCTATGACAATAACAAAAATCTCGGTCCCTTGCGAATTTGTTATAATCTGGACTTTACT
>BTPG01000004.1:172122316-172132316 GCA_036245525.1 Semisulcospira habei
GTACAACCAATGTTAATTCCACTTGGCAACACACATATAAAACATGAAAACAGGCCTGACGCCTTAGTGACGTAAACATATGGAACACAGTCTTAGATAGAAGAGGAGAAGACGTTGACGTCAGGGTGTTACGTCGTGAACGTACGTAGTTTCGTCATTTATGAGACAATAATAGCTTCTCGCATGGGAGAAAATGTTTTCCTGCAAGATTCCACAGTGATTCTATGGTAAATTCATGGTAGAAAGCAGTTCCATCATGGCTCTGTGGAACTATTCGACTTGTTAGTGGGAGAATGCTACATATAGAATCTTACATCGGTGTTTAGGTGATACTGAGAATCTCACTCGAATAGTTTTAAAACCTATTTCTATGAGCGAAAGCGAGTAGGATAAGGTTTTAAGACCACGAGAGTGCGATTCGGAGTAATACCTAAACACCGATGTAAGATTCTATTTCTTACTCACCGTTTTAATGACATAAATGTGATGTCAGCTGGTCTTCGGCACACACCTAGTCACAACATAGCCGCCATTGTGTCTTTGTTGACGTATTTTACTTTGTAATGTGACGTCAATATTTTGGATGCCAGACAAATGTTCCTAATAGCGCAGTACATGACGCCAAAGTGCCAGTCGTCACCGTGAAATGAGGTCATTGCGCGTGAGCTGAAAGTAGGTCACGTTTTAATATCGCGTGTGCCCATACCTTTTTGTTGACCAGACTTTCTACAGGACAATGTTGTGCACACTTGGCAGTTCACGCAACACGGCTGTATCACACACGTGTGTGATACGGCTTTTCCGCTCAGAAGCAGCAAAGAAGGAGGGGTGTAACAATTTATACTTTATAGTGAGCACGATGTGCGATTGAATGGGAGGCAGTAATCTTTCTATATGTTCGAAATTCAAAAAATATACTCGCACTTCTCTCATTACATCAGAAATTATCGTGAGTTTTTTAACGTAATTTACTCTACAGCCTGTTTTTATTTTCTTTATTTTCACCTTCTTGTCTTTGCCATTTCGAAGACTTGTGTTAAATAGATATGGCCTAGTTTGTAACTATGATACATGAATCATCGCTGACCCTTTCCACAGACCTGTTAAGGCTTAGCAAATCTGCTCACACGAAACAGTATAACCTTACTTGTTTCAATCGCTGCTCGACAAGGAGTGTGTTAGTGCTTACTTCACTGGAATTTATACAGTAACACTACTGACAAGCGTAAGAAATGCGACATTTTTTTCTTTTTTTGAATCATCGGAAACACTATTTAGTGTTTCCGATGATTCCCAAAATGTTGCATTTCTCTTGCTCGACAGTATATTTCATACCGCTAGCAGAGCTACAACAGCTGTGACAACAACAAAATGTGTGCGTGTGTGTGTGTGTGTATATATACATATAAAACATTAACGTGATACCATTAACCCATTCAACCTGACCGACTACAGCAGGAGATGGATCGACCATGATAATTCAAGGGTAGTGCGGCAGGCGCCAAGCTAATCTGGCACTGCCCTTGAATTATCATGGCCGATCCATCTCCTGCAACAGGTGCATAGTCATTAGATGACGCTTCCAAAATTTGGGAAATACGGCCGTCGGGTTGAATGAGTTACGAAACACCAGAAGCAAGAGCTGGTCTGTGATGCTGGGCCCATAGTTACGGGCACAGGCTGTCCGTGTGAGTGGCGCCCGACAGCAGTGCGAGAAGTGGACCCCTTTGCTACCAGTGATCACGAATTGCGCGTCTGAAACAACTGCACACTGACCGACATTCACCACAGACCGTACTGTCCAGATTCACAGACTAGAACCGGTTTTATTTCATTGTCGGATTATTAGCAGGCCACCGAAAATGCGCGCGGAAACACAATAACACGCGTTAAGAGTATCGCGTGAAAAAGCAACGTCAAATTCATGAGGGTCGCTTACTGCAGTGACGTTAAAACCGTAGGGGCATAGGTTCTTTCCCCCTTCCCCCACCCCCTCCCTCCCCCCCCCCCAGCGACAAAGTGTGTGTGTGTGTGTGTGTGTGTGTGTGTGTGTGTGTGTGTGTGTGTGTGTGTGTGTGTGTGTGTGTGTGTGTGTGTGTTGGGGGGGGGGGGGGGTTTGTCCTGGCTTCCTAATATTTTCGTAGAAAAAGCGAATTTGGAATTTTAAAATTAATTGCCCCCTTCCCACCCCCCCCCCACCCCCCAAAAAAATAAATAAATAAAATAAAATAAATAAATAAATAAATAAATAAATAAATAAATAAATAATAAATCGCAGGTATTATTTGAATTGACTTTGTAAAGGCTTAAAGACTATTTTTCCCCGCCCCCCCATTGGTACCGGTTTCAGACCACTTTATAAAATTCAAATACAAGCGATAAAAATTTCCGAAACCTCAGTAGCTGAGCTGACCCTTCGCACCACGTGAATGTCCTGTGTCTGTCTTGCACTGTGTTTGTCTTCAGAGTGAATGCGTGTGTGTCACGTGAGCGTGCGTGTTGGGTTCAGTTCGCGGCGCTTTGAGCCCATTCGTCGAATTGAGAAAAAGCGCCTATATAATAACCGGTATTATTATTATTATTATTATTATTATTATTATTATTATTATTATTATTATTTCACACCCGCCCCTCCCCTTTGTACTCATTCCCCACCCCCACCCCATCCTGTCTCTCCCTCTCCTCCCTCTGACCCCACCCCCCTCGCACCGCCTCCTCCCTACAGTTATTGTGGCTTCAGTTCGGAGCCTGCCCTTCTACTTCCCCCTCACTCCCTCCCCCTCACTCTCTCAGCCCTCCACGTTATTCAATTCAGTCTGGAGGCGGGAAAGTAACATGTAGTCCAGAGGCACTAGAGACCTAAAAGGCCTTAAAAAAAAAGTTCGTCGGCCAACCCCCTGTCACCAAAAAACAATTATATTTTCTTGTTCAGATACCTTAGAGGAGTTCACAGCCAAGTTTCGACTTAAAAATTCTTGATCGTTAATCAGCAGTCGGCGAAATATTAAGTTTAAAAAATAAATTTAGCAGAAAATAATGAAATCTGTAAAACACAACAAAACACCAAAAATTCATGCTGTAAAGTTTATATTAGAACAGTTTTTAGTAATGATTACAAAAATTTAGTGCAGAAGTATCAAGAAGAGGCAGAATGGCAATAAATAAAGGGTATTTTGCAATAAATTACCTCCCTTGATGGATGAAACGTTGCAGAATTACTGAAGACTGTGTGCATCCAGTTATTATTAGAGTCACAGAAAGGTAAATAATCCTTGCAATTGAAACACTACTTAAAATGTGTATACACATGAAAGTCCAATGGGATAAACCAAAATTAATTATTAAAAGCTGAAATGTTCCCAAACACGTTACTTTGCCTTTTTCTTATTCTTCCATCTCAGAGTCACTGCTGTCTGAAGCTGATTCCTCCTCATCATCTTCTTGATCACTAATCTCTCCCTCTACTGCTTGGTTTGAGCAGTTGCTACAGACACAGGCTTTGGTGCACCGAAGCGAACGCTTACGGCATGAACAGTTTGCACTGGCACAGCCACTATTCTTGCATGAACACTGCACAAAGTCAGATACGACAGGAGGCAACGAGGGCAGCTGAGTCCATTGGAATGACAAGGAGCCATCGTCTTGAGATGTCCATCCATGTGAGAAGGCAGGGGGAGCAGAAATGTACTGGCTTAGACAGCGGCGAAGTATGCCAGCTTGGTATGCAGCTCTCCTGATATGCAGCATCAAGGAGTCGCGTGTAGGGGGCAAATAGCTGCTATTGTTCCTCTGCTTGAAGATGTCGTACCTGAGGCTGTCAACATTGCTTTCTGTTTTTTTTTTTGCCATACAGCGTGCACACATAGGCCTCAAGCTTGACAAGCACTTGTTCGCTGGCTGTCCATTCTGTGTCAAGATCAGCAAACGTAGGCACAAAGCCTTGCAGACAAGCGAGGGCCTTCTTCTTTCCTTTGCCACGGAAACAACTCACCGTGTCACAACCAGTGAAGCAGTGCAAGCCCAGGAAAGCTTGGCATGTCTCTGCTTCAAAGGTGTCTTGAATTTTAGTTATGTTAAACAAGTTATTTGTGGTTTGTAGCAGCAAGGTACATGTGAACTTGTGGGCCATGGCAGCGGCAATGACGAACACGTCAGTGTCTGGACTTGAGATCAGCACTGTGTTGAAGGCTTTACTGGCATGGAAACCATGAAGAAAAACAAGTGTGTCAGCCTCTTGATGATCACATGACAGTTCTTGTACCTCTTGCGTGTCGCCATTTAGAAGATGACATGTGTTGTTGCTGGCAAAGAAGACCTGAAGGCCCTTGAATGCTACGGCAGAGTAGGTTTTCCACTGACTGAGGAGAAAATCAATCAAAGCCAGCTTGTTATCGCGAGAGCTCAGGTACTGATGAAAGTTCTGGGGTACTTTCTGTGTTTTCTCTGACAAGTGAAGGACTTGAATCCCTGCAGCCGCAGCCCTGCGTTCTTGTTCTGCAGATTTAATTGAATGAACTGGATATGTGTCCCACACCATGTCAATGCGCGTAGCTCCAAATGACACAGCCTTGTTGATAGCAGCAGTGAACACATAAGCGGCCAACTCTGTGAAGGTAGGGGGAAGATCCTTCATTTGCCGCAAGAATGCCATTGCATCAACTACGACAGCAAGAGGAGTTGGCACAGTGTCCGTTGTCAAGTGAGGGGCAGCTCTGACAATTTCATGCATCATGGCAGCTTTGCTTTGCCACAGAAGACACAGAAGAACCAGATTTGTGTGCTCAGCGGATGCCAGAAAGTTTCTGTAGCATGACTTGTGATACCTGCACACACACACACACAAACATCTATTCACCATTTGCAGCTTAGTAACTTTATACACATTGGCTGTGGCTGCATGCACAAAGTATGTTTGTAAGCATGGGAAGGTCTGTGATATCTATAAAACCTCCTGTCCATACTTACTCTCTTGAGTTTTATACAACTGTATCTTTGGTCTGATTCCTGTCTTTATTTGCATTACAAAATTGTTATTTATTGATTGATTCATTTATTTTACATTCTGGCACACACCACACATATGAAACCAAAGCAAAATTGGGGAATTCTTACTTAGCTTCAACAGCAAGCAGGTCTGTTTTGTACTGCAGATCTCGTAGAATATCTTCACGGCCGAGCTTTTCTGCAGCTTGAAGGAAGATACTACCATCATTTCCACCCTTTAACAGAAAATAAAACAACACTGTTAGAAATGAAACTTCAAACCATACACACTGTAACAAAAGGGTTACTTAGCTTTATATCCTCAAAATATCTTCCATAGGAATACATAGGAATATGTGGCAATAATAGGCTATCAGCCTGTAGCCCTCATATTATGGGAGTTGATGAGGTCTGGAACGGGTCATTAATCCCAGATTAATACATCAACATAATATAAAAAAAAAACAATCCATGTTTAAAACTGTTACCTCCACTCCCCAGTTGGGATTACTATGAATTCAGGTCACTACTGATTCACTAGAGAGGTAAAGTTTTGGTTGTTGCTGCTGCTGGTTTAAGAATTGAAAACCAGACTATTGAACGAGAAAAAAACCCTACATTTGGATAGCACCAACACATTATTCTTCTTTTAATCCATTTAAACTGAGTACAACATATATATAATGCTCACATGTTTATATATATATATATATATATATATATATATATATATATATATATATATATATATATATATATATATATATATATATATATATATATATATATATATATATATATATATATATATATATATATATTATACGTACCTGCACAAGTTTTTCTTGTACACTTGAGCCGATTGCTGACTTCGTCCACTTCAGCTTTCGACAAATCAAGCAAACGTTTGGCAGCAGGTTAGACGACCAGGCCTGTGGCTGTGGATCACGGTTTCTTAAAGTTTTTTTGATTGGGGATGGTTTCCTGCCTTTCGACTTCCTTACTTCAGCTCGGGAAATGCGAACGCTGTGCGTAAACGCATTGCAGCAAGATAGGTGGAAATATCGGGAACTGCAAAAGCTGAGGCCTATGTCAGTTGCACTCTGTGTCTCTTTCAAAACACTTTCCGCCACTTGACGTTCTAATCCGTCAAGATCAATCCATTTTACACTGCAACTCACAACATGAATTTTTTCCCATCTTACCGCCGTCAAAGGCATTAATTCGTCGTTTTCGGCATTGTCTACACAATGTACACAACAAACACATTATTATTAGCTCCGCATTCGTACTTGACATGCATACAAAACCTTCCTCTCAAGTGCCATAATAATCAACACGTTTGATTGTGGGCGTATACGGCAAGACAAGACAAGACAAGACAGGGCGACGCCATGTTTGATGCTAGACAAGCTAATTATGGTTTCAGAGCATAAAGAGGTGGAGATGGGATGTAACTCGCCACGAAATCGAAGTCCGAAACTTATAGTAATTTTAGATCGACTGCCTTTTACAAACGATCAAGTATTTTTCCGTCAACTACACGGCGATGTTTTTGTATTAAAATTAAGAATTGTTTCCACTAATTTTTTTTTTGGCCACCCTGACATGGACCACGAGGTGAAACGATAGGCCCGTGGTGCCTCTGGACTAATGGGAGGCATGCTAGGCTCCCCAGTGAAAATATCTTTCTACGCCACTGTAGTGCGAAGTAGTTTTCACGCCTAATGATGGGCGTTTTCACACGTTCCATGACTGTTTTTGCTACTACATGTGGAATGATACGCTTTGTCATATAGCTCTTATTGTGGGGGAGAAGTTGACCCCTTTGCTGACAGTGATCACGAATTGCGCGTCTGAAACGACTGCACACTGACCGACATTCGCGTGAAGAAAAAAAAAAAACACCCAGATGCAAATGGGATCAAAATTAGGTCATAAAGAATACAGAACTAACAAGAGATAGTACACATGCCAAGGGATATACACATACCCGTTTGTCTGTCCAGTGCTGAGTATGTCCCCTTGGTATGTGTACTATTCTACCAGCGATAACCTCACCTACCTGGTTTGTGAGTAACAAGAGATATAAACCCTCATGAGCCCCCGCGACTGCGGGGGCTCATGAGGGTTCATATCTCTTGCAGCTAGGTGGAGTTCGCATTGCCATGGCAGTTAAGGAGTTGAGGGAGGTTCGATATTTTAAAAAAATAATTTAAAAAATCTTTTTGTCTGCCTCATTGAAAATACGTTAGTATAGACTTTGGGATGGGGCTGATCGGGTAGGTAATTTTCGTTCTATTCACTTGGAATTTTGGATATAGCTAGCTTTGAAACTTCACAGACATTGGATGAGTTCGTAATACGGCGTTGTACCTCTTTAACTTTTTCAATACTAATTAATTTATTTTTGCAAGTTTTGGATCCAGTAAATACTCCCATCAAACAGTCAGCCCTGGAAGTAAGCCCGGCCGGGGCCTCAATTATTTTGAGGGGCTCTAGAACCGAGGCCCCGAAGCCAACCGCTGAAAATCAGTGGTACACTAACTTAGCTGATATTTTGGATCCTCACGCTGTCCGAAGGTCTAAGTTGACTGTAGGTGTCATGGCGCACGCTAGAATCGGAGCGGATCCGTTGCTTGGGGTAGGTTGTTTTTGTCGCTAGACCGGAAGAAATCTCCAATTTTGAACACGTGATGCTTGTATCTCCGCCGCAGAGTTGTCTTGGTAAAAGAATTAGCTAGTGGTGCAGAATTATTTAGTATTTTTCTTTTTCTCCCCTTAATGAGCCTTCCCAAAGAGTACAATGTTTTCATATACTGGAAGAATGAGGCGTCACTGACATGAATTATGAACAAGAATATGACGTCATCTTGCTGTCGAGTGACGTAAATGTTTTCTTGTTATCATCCATAATATATGCTAATGACGTGGAATCTATTTATCCGTCCAAATTCTTCAATTTCTTGTGGACAAAATTGCGGCAGTGGCTTGTGCTTTTTTCTTTTTTTAATATTTCTGTCGTTTAGCGCCGCGCCACGACTTCTATACACGTTTTTAACATACGGCACGGACTCCAAGCACTGTTCCTGGGTATGTGCTTGCTCTACGAGCTACTGCCACAGTACGCACAAGAAGCCATTACTCACACACACACACACACACACACACACACACACACACACACACACACACACACACACACACACACACACGTACACACACGTACTATGGTAAACAACAGATAATCAGATGTATTTAAAAACGCATTATCCGGTTATTGTCGTCTGCTCGGCTTTCGATTCCTGACTTCCATTGCACGCGCGTTACTATTTTTAGACTGGAGATCACATGACCGGACTCATGACAGCAAATTTACAAAACCAAGATAGCGTCGCGTCCCGCCGAGTGGGTCGATTCGAAGACAAGCATCAAAAGGTGACGCGGCTTTGCTTGAATATTGCGACGTTACTTTCAAGTAGCCGAACACCTTTGTACACAGTATATCATTAATACTAGGCCTTATTTCTTCCTTCTTTGTCAGGTATTTATGCTCCATCACTCATACACGTTCAAATAGCAGAAACTCCAAGCGCTGTTCCATGGTATGCGCTTGGTCTACGAGCTACTCTCGGAAAGACGCTCTGTGGAAGAAAACAGTCAGACCTGGAAGAGGCTGCGTGCCGCGGGCCTTTTGGATGAGCGACGTCAAACAACAAATTCGTCACTGCGTACAAGGCGTCGTGAGATTAGCGATGCCATGATGTGAAGCTTATTGTGACGTCATTTTGCTGCTCGTGCTATTCTTCTTCTTCAGAATTTCTGTCGATACACGAGCCCACAGAGCGTACTAATGGCGGGAAGCGCCATGTGTCCGTCTTTATTTGTGTTCATCGGCGTGTGTGTTGATCAGAGATTGGATTAGAGAGGAGGGAAATGGATCAAAAGGATAAGCTGAAAAATATGGACAACTCTGAATTGAATGTTCCTAAAAGAAAAACGCACGTGAGCTCCAAACAATACGGTACTCACAAACCAGATAGGTATTTATTCAGAGCGCATGAGGGTATTATTAAAGGGAAGCAATCCTTAAATGACATATTTCTAGGGGTTATTTGCCTTAGACCATAATTAAAGAGTTTACGCTGACTATGACACCTAGGTTGTTATTTTTTCACTTTCGTGTGACAGAAAAAGTTGCTAGTCATAGTTAATGAGCCATCTGTCGTCTGTCCGTCAAACCTCGGCGTCGACCCAACCTTGGCCAAAGTGACTGATACTGCTCACAAATAGTAAGGTATATTGACTTTTTCAGCTTAAAGTACTAAGAGTCCTCAGAATCGGTATAACCACGGGTATATCAGTGATTAGCCATCCCACTGGCCTACACTTTCACAACATTGGTGTGACATATACTGCTCACGAAAAGTAAAGGGCGTATTACTTTTAGCTTGAATTATTAAAATGTTCCCAAACGTTTAAACATTAACCAGACCGAAAAGGTGACTGCAGTTTGCAGATGTAAATGTTTTCCGACATTTTAGGAATTCAAACTGAAATTATGACGTCCCTTACTTTTTGTGAGCAGTATATATCACACCAATGTTGTGAAAGTGTAGGCGAGTGGGAGTAATATACCCGTGATTATACTGATTCTGAGGACTTTTAGTAATTCAAGCTGAAAAGTTAATATACGTTACTATTTGTGAGCAGTATATATCACTCTGACCGAGGTTGGGTCGAAGCCGAGGTTGGGACCCAACAAGGTTCATACAGATTGGTTACCCTCAGATCAGAATAATGTCAGACAAGGAAGGAGTGATTGATAATTACACGGTTTTGCAGATTTTCCAGTGCATAATCAGACGCCAGAGAGTAGCACAGCCGCCATGGCGCAAAGATCAGCTAAACCGATTCAGCCCTGACGCACTACAGCAGGAGATGGGTCGACCATGATAATTCAAGGGTAGTGCCAGATTAGCTCGGCACCTGTCGGCGCCAAGCTAATCTGGCACTG
>BTPG01000004.1:172137316-172194816 GCA_036245525.1 Semisulcospira habei
CAGAGCAAGGAAGAGACAAACGCAGAGGAACCCCCCCCCCCCCCCACCCCCCCCCCCCCCCCGAAAAAACAAACAACAACAAAAAAACCAAATAAACAAAATAGCAGCAACAACGTGACAAGACCCACACGGCGGAGTGTAAGAAGTCAGTACAGGCGACAGTCACGGAGTGAACCCCTCACCCTCCTACAAGATCAGGGAACTCCATCACCCTGCTACAAGATCAGAAAAACAACTCAACAACCTCAGTGATCGGCTCAGTTGGAGAATTAACTACACATAGTATTCTGAAAATATGAGACTAACCA
Organism: Semisulcospira habei; assembly: GCA_036245525.1. NCBI lineage: Eukaryota > Metazoa > Mollusca > Gastropoda > Semisulcospiridae > Semisulcospira > Semisulcospira habei. Next base: position 172,137,625 of record BTPG01000004.1, read on the forward strand.
TCCTTACAACGAGAATCGCCCTGCCATCAACGCAACAATCACACTGCAAGAAGTGACGCAACCTCCTGAGGAAGTCACAGCATGCCTGTGAATTGCAAGACAGAGCCCCCGGCCTCAGTGAACCCCCAGAAACCGCCAACCCCGCAGAAAGTAAAGACCAGACGGCACATCACTCCCAGCAGCATATCCCGAACAAACCCGCTGAGAAGCAACAAGCTTTAAAGACAGAAACGAAGAGAGAACGCGGACCCGACACATCACCCGATACACAAATACCGCACAGGCTGAGCACAACCACTCTACGCTCTTCTGACCGGACACTGAGCGGCATGCAGAGAAACATACAAGACATGAACCCCAGCTCCAAAAACAGACAACGCAATCAACGCAGGGCACACACCATGACCAGCAAGGACTGATACAGAAAGATCTACGTGGACAAAAAACATTTAGCAAATTTTAAGCCTCCCACCAGCCGCAGTCAGTTTCACCGACAAACTGAATCCAGGCGCAGACGGAACCCCGAAACACCGCGAAACCGCAAAACTGTCAAAACAAAAACAGTTCAGAACAATCCAGTTAAACAGCGACGGAATGAAACTCTGCACTACCCTCCTACAAACGAGCCAAGGGTACGCCCACCTTCCACATTGAGAACATACGGGGAAGAAATAGATTTTAATATATATATATATATATATATATATATATATATATATATATATATATTATATATATATATATATATATATATATATATATATATATATATATATATATATATATATATATAATTTCTCATTAAATTCTGAGAATGCTCTTGCTACGCTAATGCCATGGAATTCCAGGCTGGTAAGCTTGCATTGTGTCATCAGGACATCAGCTGCCCTTTTTGTGACCGCATCGCCTACTAGTTCTAGAAAGGAGTGGGAGAGAAGGAATGACAGACCTATCATTTTAAGCCTTCCACTGAACACCTACTACATAAAGTAGTAGGGACTACTCCCAGGCGCCCCGCAACCCGCTGGAGAATATCCAGTCCTCCTCCCCCCCCCCCCCCCCCCCCCCCCCGCCCCCGCTGATATATATATATATATATATATATATATATATATATATATATATATATATATATATATATATATATATATATATATATATATATATATATATATATATATATATATATATATATATATACGACCCACAACCGGCGAATTAACGGCAACAAACTACTGTCTCAGTCAATGCCTGGGAATGATATCGGGAATGAAATCAACACCTAACTGCCACGCCAGACCGACTGACTAGAGAACATTAGAAGAGGCAAGACTCATGAAATGAATCGTATCTCCAGGACTGAGCAGACCGGCTGCAAGAATTGGCACAGCATCAGTCATACTGCATGCCTGAAAACGAGACAGTATAGTCTGAACCCCCAGGCACTACCCGCGCGGAAAACTATAAAAACAAGAATGCGCATCTCAAGAAGACAACAGACTCTACCCGCCCCAGCAATAAGCGAACCACACTGAAACATCGAGTCTACCCGCCCCAGCAACAAGCGAACCACAGTGAAACGGCATCAAATCTACCCGCCCCCAACACAAGCGAACCACAATCGCATCGAAATCCGGCAACCAAAGATAGTGCTATATAGTAGTCTACACACAGCCACCGGGCCAGAAAGTGATGGAAGCAAGGAAAAGGAAATAGGCATCGTGTCAATCTCGGCAGAAGCAGACGGATTCCCGGAAGAGCCCGGAGGAAAAAAACAGAAAAAAAAAACTTGAGCCGGCCCATTGAGACTAAACCTTATCTTGCGGTATTGCTGTATTAAATACAAAGCATAGCAATATTACTATGCACGGCCCTCGGCGACACAACCACTGAAGGCAGAGACAAGATACAGGCAGACCGAATGCGAAAAGTACAGCAACAACGGAGTGAACCCCACTACCTTCCTACAAATAAGGAAACAGACGGCCTATTGATCCTTATATTGTTAAAGGGCAGCTCTCTAGTAAAATGGTGGTCCCAGCGATGGGTCGCTTACCATTTCGGCATGGGGCTTCGTGTTGATGCAATGAATCCAACTTACTATCAATCAGCCACAAAATAAACATATCAAAGTCACTTTCAGTCCACAAAGTGTACTTACTTGTGTACAGTTCAAGCAGAAAAACACATACGAAGTCACAAATCGTCTCTAATTCACGGTACCCGGTTCCGGAGACTGCCGAACAAATTTTCAGATTTGCCGCTCGGCGGAAGTGACATCACAGGCCTGATCTCGGTTTGTTTACGCCTAGCCGGACAGCGTGCTAACTTGTGACAGAGAAAACGAGCTCATCAGCTGAAAGTTCTGATTTGGACTCTTATGACGTGGATTCGTCGGAAAATGAGTGTTTTGAAGCAGGTGCACCGCGAGGCCTCAAACCTTATATGTTTGAGCCTCTTGCACAGACAAATGGAAAAGAGCGTACGGAAAGACCAACCACGCCGGGAAAATCCAGTGCGCAGCGAAAACCCCACGGGCTGGTAAGCATACATAGTACAATACATTCATCGTATTAGATTACGTTTTCATGTGCACTTGTGTTTTATTATCGTCGTTATTAATGTCGAAGTTAATGATGCGACATTGCTTAAGTTTACCGTATGCTCAGAGGCTTGCCTAAGACTACCTCGTTTCTCACAGCATGTTCACTGCACCTAGTGACCTATGCTAATGTAAACAAAAATTGAATGGTTATCTCAATCTCATTACTGTGTTTTGTTTGTTTGCTTTTTTTGTTGTTTTGTAAATAAAGGTATCATTTCTGAATTGCCACTAAATGCATCAATTGATGATTTGATCCACAAGTTTATTTGTTGTTCAAGAATGTGTACTTCAGTTCAAGTAATACACTTGAAAGGTTTGATCTGCTGTGTTTATAGGGTGCTGGAATGTGTGTACACACACTTATGAGATATATATCCAGGTGCATGAATGGATTGGTTCACAAGCTGTAAACTAATACTAATAGCTGGTATCTGAATATTTAAAATGCAATTTTGACCAGAAAACTATCTTTTCCCATGTCTTCAGGTGCTCCGGTCAACAGATTCTGTTGCCTTGAGGATGACTGTTTTCACGAACGGATTGAAGATGGCAAGGTGGAGGCCAACACTGAATTTTCCTGCATCACTAGGCAGCAGTATGCCTAAACATGGATGTGCTGTGCATGGCTTACTATCAAATGCGACAGAACAATGAAGCAGAAAGGCAACATACTGAGGATGAGTGAGTTACTTCTGGCGTTTGTGTGTGGGACAATATCTACAGGAACAAATATCTGCAAGACTTTAAAGAAATTTAAGATCTATGTGAAGTGATTAAGGGCAAGAAAAATGAAAGGGAGGTGGGAGCAGTCTGATGAATAGTTTATGGTACTTTTCCACTGAATTAATACATGCACTAAAAATCATGACAGTGAGTACTTAAAATAGTGCGGTCAAGTCTGTGTGGGGAGGTGGGGTGGAACTGCTCTGTGAAAAAGATTTTTATTTGTACTATTATGAGAAAGTTATATAACGTTGCAGTGGTCACTGTTTCAGTATTACTACTACTACTAGTCGACTGCTAGTACTACGTTAGTACATAACTTATTAGTGTTGTCACCATACTTTTCACTTTACCATGCAATACTCTGTCACATGAGACAGTGTATACATATAATGAGACTGTTCCAGTGGAGCCTGTTCCCCACCTCACCAGTGAAAATTAAGTGGGATACAGGACGAAACTACACCCTAGGTACACCATCACCCATGGTTTGTTTTTCAGGTTTTCAGTGACCAGACCTGCGACATTGAGAATATGTGTGTTTGTGAAAATAGCATGAAATTGGTAGTGATATTTTGCTTTTACTGCAAAAAACGCTTACTTTGAATCCGTCATTATGTGTTACAGGACCATGAGATACACAGCATACAGGCAAGTCATCCGCTGGTGTTACGGATGGCTTGGAAAACACAACCGAAAGCCTATGCCATCGTGTGCCATGCACAAGATTCGTGAGAGATTTCCAGCAGGGAAAAAAGGCTACAAGGGCTTTAAATTTGTGGACAGAAGCCGACAAACCCGCTTTCCACAAGAACTTGCATACGACGACTACCTTTAGCTCATTAATCCCCATGTGCGTGCAGGCACAGGTCTTGTAGATCGTACCAATGTCGGTATGCAGGCACAGGTCTTGTAAATCGCACCAATGTCTGCATGCAAGGACAGGTCTGGTAGATCGTACCAATGTCGGCATGCAGACACAGGTCTTGTAAATCGCACCAATGTCTGCATGCAGGCACAGGTCTTGTAGATCGTACCAATGTCGGCATGCAGAAAGGGTTGAATTGTGCTGTGTGTGTGCATGTAGATGAAATAAACATTTCTAGAGCTACCTATTTTGGCTTGTTCATTAGAAATGTCACACCTACATTAAAGACAAAGCAACAAAAATGCTTGGAAAGTGCAAAGTAGTCCTCTTTCTGAATCTCTATTTCACATTTGCCAACTTCACTCACAAGCATATATATATATATATATATATATATATATATATATATATATATATATATATATATATATATATATATATATATATATATATATATATATATATATATATATGTGTGTGTGTGTGTGTGATCATTTTAATGAACAGGTCACACACTCAGATGAACAGGAAGAAAAAAAAACCATCAAGTCATGTTCATTGTATAAAGAAAATATATTTTTCATGTTTCATTATTTAAGAAACATTGCAGTATTTACTACAGTGCATCCAACAACAAGCATTCATTTTTCTGTTTAGAGTTTTCCACATTCATACTCATGAGCAAACTGTTAACTCATCACATGCTGAGGATGAAATTGCAAATTATTTTCCTTCGAGATCCTTGTCAAGGTCTGGACAAATTGACCATTATTTTTAATATAATTCACAGTGTCAGAATAGCTTGGCGCCTACAGACGCCAAACTATTCTGCTGCCAGCCTTGAAATATCACGGTCAATCCACAACCTGCCCAAGTTAATACTAATAATAGATAAACAAGTTTGATGCTTTATGTGTTAGCAAAATCACGCAACACGAGTCCAGTGGTCTCTTCAGTATGAATCATACGGACATGTAGAACACCTTTCCAGGTGGCAAAATAATAAATACATGGATCAGGTATCTGTGAAATCGGGTAGTAAAAAAAAAAAAAACAGTGCTGACAGTGTGCTCTTTGCACGCTGACAGTTACAATTACACATCACTTTATTGTCCACGAGACGGAAATTTCATTGTGCAATTATTACAGCAAAAGAAAAAAACGTGCTGGCCTGCATACTGCACAACCTACTACAACAAAAGTAACTCCGACAGATAACTACCATGCACAAATGGGTGAATTATGCTGAGAGTGCATGTAGATGAAATAAAAATTTGTAAAGCTAACTATTTTGGCTTGTTCATTACTTAGACCAGTTCTATGTACCCATTCTGTCAGAGAGGTAACATTGGTGACTATTAGTGAGCAAAAGAAATGCAGCAAGGGGTGTGCATGTTATTATGTGTCAAAAGTATGCATGTACAAAAACTCGATTTAAATTTGTGCATCTATTGGGTCACATTTCTTATGCTCAAGTATTCATGTGTACAAGTTGGCAGATGGAAAGACAGAAAACAGTACATTATTACTCTTGTGTATGGAAGCTTACATATTTACAAAGTAAACCCTATGCGCTAAAAGAAAAATAGGAATGTCACACCTATGTTGAAGACAAAGCAACAAAGATGCTTGGAAAGTGCAAAGTAGTCCTCTTTCTGAATCTGTATTTCACATTTGCCAACTTCACCCATGAGCATATATATATATAGGTTATCATTTTAATCAACAGGTTTATGCATTCGGATGAACAGGAAGGAAAAAAACCACCAATCATGTTCATTGAATAAATAAAATATATTTTTCATGTTTCATTATTTAAGAAACACTGCAGTATTTACTATAGTGCATCCAACAACATGCATTCCATTTTCTGTTTAGAGTTTTCCACATGCTGAGGATGAGATTATAAATTATTTTCCTTCGAGATACATGTCAAGGTCAGGACAAATTGACCATTATAATTTACAGATAGAATTGCTTGTGCCTGCAGACGCCAAACTATTCTGCTGCCAGCCTTGAACTATCACAGTCAATCCACAACCTGTCCTAGCATGTCCAAGTTAATACTAATAATAGTTAAACAAGTTTGATGCTTTGCATGTTAGCAAAATCACACGAGTCCAGTGTTCTCTTCAGTATTACAGTAGCAGTATGAATCGTACAGACATGTAGAACACCTTTCCATGTTGCAAAAGAATAAATACATGCATCAGGTATCTTTGAAATCAGCTATTTAAAAAAAAGTGCTGACAGTGTGCTCTTTGCACGCTGACAGTTACAATAACAAATCACTTTATTGACCATGAGATGGAAATTTCTTTGTGCAATTATTACAGCAAAAGACAAAACCGCTGAGCTGGCCTGCATCCAGCAAAACCTGCAACAACAAAAGTAACTCTGACAGATAACTATCATCTGCAGGGCCATCAAAATCAGCGTCGGGGACATCACTGCCATCACACATGGTCTGTCTGGGGCGAAACCTATGTAAATGCTTGGCTACCGCCTCATCTCTTGGCACACGGACTGCCTTCTCGGTCAGGTAGCCAGACCCTTCCTCTCGGATGTAGTCGATGCTTGTGCGGAGGGTCCCCAGGACCTGCACTGTGCCTCTGGAGGAGGGCCCCTTGCAGTTTAACAGCATATCCTAGAAAAAATAACTTAATATCAGCTTCTTTTCCACTTAACAACTGGGGCTAGAATTACATAAACAGAAATTCGGATCTCAGTGCAACATTACAATAAACGCACAGCTGTAATTTCGATAGGTAGTAAACAGCACCCAGAATGCAAGGATGGTTGTACATAGCTTAACGTCCGGACAGCAACAAGACTTTCTCAGGACGTGCCTGCACTGCTTGTGAAAAAAAAACTAAACAGAATTTTGAATTATGTCGCCAACCAGTCTAATATGCTAAAGTGTAAACCAAATCCATTTAGCAACACACATCCAATATCAAGAGTTACAGGCAGCGCAGACAGTAGGGAGAGTTTAAAAAAGGAAATTACAGGTCAGGTGAATGAACCAAGGTTAGGCAGAAACGCATGCCCCAGAAAAGAGGGGGAAACCCACCCTGTGGGGCTGACCAGGGTGACCCGGGAAACTAAAAAGTAGTTAACCCCACCCAAGTCCCCCAGGGCAGACCTGGGTGGGGGAAAAATGCAAGGAAAGTGATGACATTGCAACTATAGTCTTTCCGAGGACAAGTCTCAAATTTTTGATTCCATTTTTTATGTTGATGCGCCCTGCTGCTGGCATGGAGTGGATGCACATTACAAGTTGACATCACCCTGCAGGCGCCACGTCCATAACATCTTAAATGACAGCAGTGTTTGCCATTGTAATTCAAATAACGTATGGTAACATAACAGTTTCTTTACTGTATGTGTGTTTTGTTGTGACTGGCCTTACATGCGCTTCAGTTTTTGGCCTTGCCATAGTAGACCTGGAATCTTGGTTCTCCTTCCTTGGTCCCTGTTGTTGTTTTCATTATAATGCATGGCCACCAGTTTGTGCCTGTAACACATATATAGTAGGTATAATAGAGATCCATGGTGGAATGGCAGTTAATACTAATAGACAAACAAGTTTGATGCTTTGCATGTAAGCAAGATCACACAACATGAGTCCAGTGGTCTCTTCAGTATGATGGTAGCAGTATGAATTATACAGATATGCAGGACACCTTTCCAGAATAAATACATGCATCAGTTACCCGTGATACCTTCTATAGCGACATACAATCTCTGCGGCATTCTTCTGAACGGAACCCCTTACATTAAACAAGGCAGTGCATAAAATGTGACCATATCCTCTGTTGCAATGAGCAGCCCTTTTCGCAGTTCGCAGCACAATGCCTTGCAGAAAACTAATTCTATCTAGCAGGAAGATGCCCTGCACTGCATCCAAAGCCCAACCCTGAGAATACACAGGAGACTGACCTTGTTCGCATTCCCAGCCAACTGAAGGCAGTGTGCTTGGGAGCGAAGTGCAGCAGCAAGCTTTGAAAGGCCTCCAGGTTCGAGGTCTGGTCGCCAGACTCAGCTTGTCAAGTTTTTTCCACACCCCTGGAATTAAAACAGAAGAATGAGTTTCTAAAACTTAACGTATGAGTAAATAAAGATGGCAGGTTGGCGGTTGAGAATCATGTAAGTCATGCAGTTTATTATGCAGAATTGAAAGCAGCAATATAAACAGATTTCGCCACATGCCAATGTCAAACGGGTGCTGCACGCCATCATGATGGTCCCGCAGATACTTCGTAATCTGTGGATGTCGATCGGTGACAATTGTGTTCACCCCGAGTCCTCTGTCGGTCAACACTGCCAGAGTCCGCTGTAAGCCCTCCAGTTCGTACCACGTGGAATTTTTTACTTCATTGCTCTAATACACACCAAAAACAATAAATTTTCATCCTAACAAAGTAACATATACTGAATCAGTCCCAAAAGTCAATTTTGTCCTCTGTAGATTACAGACAAGTTCACATTCAGCAGGGACACCAGTGCAAGGATGGTGCCATCTGTTTCCTGCTGTAGTGTATTCAGGTTAAAGGGGCCTACTGAGGAGAATGTGACACCATGCTGTCAGTAAAATGTATTCACTAATTTACAAAAAGACATGTCCATTTTTCACAACAGAATCTGACAGAAGTGAACCAAGTCATGTTAAAAAAGTTGTTTCAGGCTACACAGAAATTAATTACCACATATGTAAAAAAAGCAAATACATGTAGGAAAAGGAGATTAAACCTGAATGCAACAGCTGACACACTGACCTGCACCACCTGTACATCAATGACTTTGTTGATGCGCTGATCTATAACCGTGCAGGATCCATATTTCGCGCAGTGCTGTCGGATTGCCCGTTTCCAACAAGCACCAACGGTGACCATCATCTTTCAGTTGTCTGATGATCTCCTGTTGACAAACACATTAATCACTAAGTTATAACTATAACATAGTAAAGCATGAAATCCCATCCTAAATAGGTACAGCAAACTTTGGACACAACAAAGTGCCAGCTGGGCCAGATTAGTTTGATGTTACAAATAAACTATGCTGCATCCACCACTGTAGTATGACCACACTATGAATAGCAATAACAATGAATACTACAATATTTTTTAGATACCGTCTGTTGCCCAGATGCATCTAAAAAGTAGAAATTGGCAGAAATAAACATTACATTCCTGTGTGTATCAGTATGTAACTGTCAACCCACATCTGTATAGAAATGTAAACAAAGGTGTAATTTACACACACCACACCCACCCTCTGCTCCTGCATGGGGCATGGGGATTTCTTCACTGACGTTGTCTTCAAACTCATCATCAGACATGCTGGCCTGATCGGGTGCTACTGATGTACACGCTGGGGGTGACTTTGCTTGTATGTCTCCCTGCACAGACACGTGTCTGTTTTCTGCAATTAAAGCAATTAAAAGAATTTTAACTCATCCAAATAAAGCTTACACACCTACTGTGTAAATTAATTAAAATGTAACTGCTTTATACTGAGAGTCTTGTTCAATTATTATACAAATGTGCTATTCACTCAAAAGAAAACGTGGAATACAAATGTATTGAGTATCCGCACAAAAGATTCAACAAGGATAAGCAGGCAAAAGCTGGAAGTCTTTCCTGTGTAGTATATCACCATGCAACATTATGCATGCACGTATACAAACTGCAATTTATAGATTGAATTCCAATCGGCAGTAGTGTCAACACTACCACTTAGTACCAGCTGGTTGATGAGAGCCAAGCCTGCGTCACAAACGCCCCCTCCCCCACACTCTCCCAACAAACACACACACTAAACTTTTATCTTCCTCTACCTAAAATATTCAGAATATGATACTGTGGCTTACCTCTCTCGCCAGTTGCAGCTTCATTGCGAGGACATTTCTGTGCTTCTCCGCTGCGATGGACGGTGTTGATGAAGTGCCGATCGGCCAGATGCTTGGAATGGCTCCGGGTTTTAATAACAACATTTTCGCAAATTTTATCCTGAATTTCATTTGGTTGGATAAATCGTCCTCCTTGAAATGTGCGGAGCACATTATGGTCCTTTTATTTTCCTTCTGGAAGTCTCTGCGAGTGGAACGGACGAAGCGGTCACACGGTGGCCACAAAGTTTGATCTGCCGGGGTACGCCGTGTACGTGTGGAGAGATCTTCTTCGGTTGCTCTGTTGCTGCATCCACCAACAATACAAACTTGCCCCGGCATATTTCTATATCACCACACAAAGAGTTCGGGCAAAACTGAAAACGATACAATTATCACACTGCGTACAGTCCACGTGTTGATACGGCTTCGACAAACGGGAGCGGATGGGACCAGCGCGTCATGCTTGTGACGTTATGTCACGTGACTTTTCCGAAGATTGCCGAAGATTTTTTTTTTCGGAGGCCAGGTTTTATTTTTGCTAATATCAAAGTATCTACGCAAAGGCAAAATAAACCGTGCACATATTTCCATTCCTCGTGCTTTTTTCAGTTGGATAAATATATTTTATATCACGAAATGACTGTATTTCATGATTTGATGAAATGCAGCTGGGCACCCAAGAGCTACACTTTAACACAGCATAAGACAGTATACGGCTCGCCGGCTGCACACAACGCCACTTCTGGACCACGCCTGCCGGCGCGCTCAGTGCGAGAAGACGCATCCCAGTTTGCAGGCAACCACGAATCAAAGAAGAGAAATGACCGGTCACGTGACGGACCCGCATCAAGCTACTGTTGACGGCATCAGTTTTCAAAACCGAGCCGGCAGGCCATTTTCGAGCAGCGTCCTCCAGCACTGCGGGAAAGAGAAAGAACTGACCAAAACGCAACAACCGCACGCTCCACTAGCTCTCACAATTAGCAGTGGAAACGCGGCCACGACAGAGCAGAGCTTCTACGCCCCACTAGCCCTACCAATTGACAGTGGAGGAAACAAAACTGAACTACAACCATCTACGCCCCACTAGCTCATACAATTAGCAGTGGTTGAGCCCCGACTGACGACATTATCCTCTACTCGCCACTAGCCCTTTCAATTGGCAGTGACGGCAGCGACAATACAACTACTTGAACAATACAGAATGTACCAAAAACTACTTGAACGATACAGAATGAACCAAAAACAAACTACCATAAAAACCGAAAAAAGGTTTACTCAACAAAAACAAAAGGGTCAGCACGCTGATGAAGGCAGCCCTTAGCCAATAAAGGCTTAAACATGCCCGAAATACACCTCAGACAACAAACACAAAACGTGACTGATTTGTGAAATGTCATAAGGGTATACGGCTTGTCACATCAAGCCATCACATAGTGATGTGCGATGTACAGACATTTTTTTACACACACACACACACACACACACACGCACACAATATAGTTCACAGTTCGTGACTGCTCAGGTGGACAGAGTTTCTGCGTCATTTGAATTTTCTGTTAGGACATAATAAGGTTGTGTGCTATTTTTCTCATCTGCATTTTCTATCAGGAAATAATAAGATTATGTGTTGTTTTCTTTCGTTACACTATGACGTCAGTGACTTGACCTTCATTTTTGATGAGAAAAAACAACAAACACTACAGGCCCAGCATCGTGTGTTTAGAGCGAGTGCTTACGACGTCCAGTGTAGTTCTTCACCATACAGATTAATTACACTGTATACTGAGTCGCTTGAAGAACTTTCTCTAGCGAGCTCTGCAGTCTCATTGACGATATTTCGCCAAATGTGTGGACTATAGTTTTCAATGCTACTGTCTGTCTGTGTTCATATTCATTAGTTGCACGAATCGCAGCCACACAGACTCTCACTGTTACTTATGACAATTGCTGAAATCTACTTTTCTCCGGATTTTAATCTTTGTTGATTCGGTGTGTGAGACATTGTAGAGTATCTGGGATATCTTCGTACCAACGGACGTGTGTAAGCCTTCTGAAGGCCTATACCCCGGCATGCAGTGATTGCACCTCTAGATTTGTGTATTGTGTTTATTGCTCCTTCACTGGCTCCCCATCCCCCAACGCATCCAATACAAGATTCTGTCTCTCTGCTACAAATCCCTGAACAACTACGCTCCTACCTATCTCTCCAACTTACCTCACCCCTACACTCCTTCCCGCTCCCTCCGCTCCGCCTCCGACCCTCTCCGCCTCCTCATCCCCCGCACCAAACTCAGCACTTTCGGCCCCCGCTCCTTCTCAGTATACGGTCCAACCACCTGGAACATCCTCCCACTCTCTCTCCGTCAGAAACACTCTCTCTCCTCCTTCCAGTCCGCCCTCAAAACTCACCTCTTTCAACAGTTCTAGCACTACATCACCACACTCCCCACCCCAAGCTGACCGTCGTAATGTATTTTCACTATTTGTGGTACGTGAGTCATTGTCTAAAGCGTGCGCATGCGTGTGCGAGTTGTGAGTGCGCGCTTAGAGTTATAATTATTATAAGATAAGCGCATTATAAATACCGTAATTATTATTTAGAATAGTTCAGTTAGTGATTTTGTACTTTTTATTTGTGTTATTATTATTATTTTCCTTTTTGGCACGTGTTACGGATATAATTATTCTGTTGATTTTTTTCTTTTTCCCCACAAACACAATGACTTTGGGTGTAATGAGTGGCGTAAAACTCAAGACGAAAGATCTCCGCATTGGTCATCTTAATGTTTACCATCTTTGCAATAAGTTGCCTGACATCTGTGTTTATCTAAATGGAGCAGACCCGTTTCATATTTTTGGACTGTCTGAAACACGTCTCAATTCAAATGTATCAGATATATCCATTCAAGTTCCTGGCTTTTCTGTCATGAGACGTGATCCTACGGCCCCTGGACAGACAGGATTATCTGCTTATATTCACACGTCTATTCAAGATTTTACACATAGACGGCAGGATTTAGAAACCAAAGATGTTGAGTGTATGTGGCTTGAGCTGAAGGCCCCCATTCTCCATCATTTCTTATCGGCTTTCTGTACCGCAACCCTGCTGCCAACTTTAAGTGGTATGATGATTTCTTTAGAATGTGTGATAAAGCTTGTAAACCCAACTCCAATGTCATCCTCATGGGAGACTTTAACATAGACATGCTAAAGCTTCACCATGCGTGGGACTCTACGTTAACGTTGTTGGGTCTTCACCAGTTAGTCACTTCACCGATGCGGATCATCACACAAACAACATCCACACTCAGGAATCATATATACACAACTAAGCCAGAGTCTGTTCATAATGTGTCTGTCGGTAACCTTAGTATCAGCAACCACTTTCCTATCAGCTGTACGTGGTCTACTAAATTCCCTAAAGCAGAGAAAGGATGTCATATGTAGCCTATATCACTTATCGCTCCTTTAAAAGTATTAATGAAAGCGAGTTTCTGTTTGATATTAACAACGCACCTTTTGATGAAGTATTTAGTAAATCTGACCCTGATAGCGCTTTGTCTGTTTAGTATAACATCTCTCTTAAGATCTTAAATAAACATGCACCCCAGCGGCGAAGACGCGTCAAACACGCATGACTCCCGCCCTGGCTGACTCAAGACATCAGTCAAGAGATAGAACAATAGAGACCCATAAGACAATGAATTCAATAAAGCCGCATCCGTCATTAATTTACGTCATTTTTAATATTAAAATTTTTGACCCCCATTACACCCCCGTTATTCCGAATCAACCCTTTGATTTTTAAAAAGTGACGAATATGACCGATGCGGCCTTATTGATCTGATTATCTTACGGGTCTCTATTGTTCTATCTCTATAACTATTGTCTCTGTGAACACATAAACATTACATGTCTAAGTGATTTTAAGTGGAACTTTATACGTTACTAATAAGTTACAACTAACGTTTAAGAACCTGCAGAAGTAACTAAGGTAGTTGCTATAAGAACTTATTAATTACTTATCATAAGAACTTATTAATTACTTATCATAAGAACTTATTAATTACTTACTGTAAGTTCTTATAAGTTCTTACAACAACTTGACTCAAGTCCCAAGACACTGAGACAGTTTTATCAAGATACAAGGACAATAAAAAAAACTTTTTTTCTCTCAGTAGTACTCTGGCGGTGGTGCAGATGGGGTTAAATAATCAGGCACAAGTGTTGTAAGTGGCATGGCATTTTTCTGTGAAGTGTATGACATTATTAAAGGATTACCAAATCTGATTTTTATTTGTTTAAAAGATTGTGTAGTTTTTCTGTGGTTTCTTGAACACCGATCTTTTTTCCCATCTCTAAAAAACTGGCCTTAAGTTCTTCAACATTCACAGGAGATTGACTACGCATTTTATTCTGTATTTCAGACTTCTGTTTTTTGTAATTATTTAAATCATCCTGGACCCGCTTAAATTCTTCATCATCAATACAATTATCATTTAATGCCTTACTGATAATAAGTTTCATACTGCTCAGCTTCACACCAGCCAGTGTACTCAATGCTTCATGTTTCTGTAATTTTGTGTGAAACCTTTTGTTTAAGGCTTCCAAACCAAAACAAGTCAGGCATGTAGCAACGCTAACACCCTCAATTGCAATTCCAATTATACTTCCAATTCCTGTGGCAAACAGAACAATACCCCCTACAGAACATCCAGCTGAAACTGCACCAATAGCCATAGAAGTGTTTTGAACATAATTAAATACTGACTTATACCTCCTTTTACATCTGGAGTACCTAGCCTCTTCACTTTCCAAATATTTAATTGCTTCTGTAATATTATTTAATCTGAATGTGTCTGCTGGTAATGTTTTATCTGAAGCAATTGGCACAGCTGTCACCTGTGGATCAGGTGCAAGCGTTGTTTTAGTCGTCACATTTGTTTCAGTCGGCTCAAGCGTTGGTAGTATTGGATAGAATTTTACCATTTTTTTATTGACAAATATTTTTTATTTAATCAGCAATTACATTTTGCAACTCATCAAAAGTATACAATTTGCTGGCATAATAAAATGAAACAAGATCAATGTGTTCAAGGTTTATGTAACTTAGACGAACAAAAGTTAGTTTGTTGACCGATATCTTGACAGCTGGAATACTGCTCGAAACTTCAAAAATATCTACATTTTTTCTAATGGCAATAAAGACCTTTGTTGATTCTGATACTGTTTCATCCCAAGTAAGTTTTATTTCCTGTGCTATATCTGCCTCTTTTGCAGTAGTTACAGGTCTCATGATAATTTCAAATACTATTGTCGCTTCTCTTGCAATCAAAAAGTTTACTGGTGCAAACACGACCTTTGCTTCGGATCGACCCTTCCTGTGTGTAAGAAGATACCTCCGTTTCTCATAATTTTCAACTTTCAGTTTATCTCTGCTATTGTTGTCTGAGGCAAAACTTGGAACAAGACTTACAATAAGCGGCCCAGAGTTAACAACCTTCCTAAACATCATCAGTGTATACATAAGGACTAATAAATTCCAACTTTATGTCCCAGTCAATTGTGGGTGCTGACGTAGGCGCAGGCGGCACAGGCGAAACAACCCACTTATTTCCCACATGTATTAAGTTGTAGGGTACATTATTTACTGGAACAGGTACAGTAACATCACGCAGCTGACCAAGTTTAGGAATCGGTCTCTCTGTGCCATCTTTCATGTCATCGATTACTTTCCTCTTGTACATGCCAGTTGAATCAAGTTCAAAACCATACACCTCCCCCACCTCTCCCTCCTTCTCAAAATCCTGTACATCTGCCAAATCTTTCAACTCTGTTACTGGACATGCAACTGGTATGATTCTCGTCTTTGGACCAATACCACTCATTTTTATAAACAAAAATAAAATTATTTAACTTCTAACACTACACTAAAATCATGCATAACAACTGGTTTGTCATCCTGATTAGTTACAGATAAACACAGTGACTCAAAAAAACTAGAACCTAATTTCTTAAACTGTAAATTAGAAAATCTAGCAACCACACTTTCACAATACGGAGCAGTTCCAGTTGGTAAGCATCTCAACAAAGTTGACGGCTTTCCATTGTAAACATTTTCAGATGTGTTCAGTTCTTTCAAATAAACTTTTAGCACTGTGTGTACTGACAAATGAACAGGATATTTTCCAGTTATTTTTCCATCAATCATCTCTATTTTCCAAAGCTTTGTTTTAGCTTCAGTTTCATTTATTAAACCAAGTAATAATAGAAGATCATCTGAAAATGTTATCCTACGCTCAGAAGAAAATTCTAATGTAACAAGTAAGTTAGCTGGATTTAAAGTTGCTTTAATTTTAAATCTATTTTGTAGCCATTCAGCTAAAGTACAAAAGTCATAATACCCAGATCGTAAAGTATCACCAATCCTAGTCCCATCAGATACATAATAATTTATATCATCTTTTATATTAAACCATTTTACTTTATAGAACATTTCATGGATAGCTACAGCCTTGCTACCATCATGATTATCAATCCCATTAGTTAACCACACTGGTTTGCTTGTGTCAAGATTTGTTAAAGTGATAAACATTTTTATTATCTCATATAAAAAAGGATGGAATTTAAATCACCAACCATTACCACAACAAACGCATTTCAATTTAATGTAGATGCCAAATACAATGTTGCACCAACTTATGAACAGAAAATAATTCAGCTAAATCAACTCGACATAGCTGTAAGCGAACAAGATTTATTTCAAGTCAAAGTACCAAACCCGTTTGATCATTACCTAAACCCTCCAATAACAGATGACTCTACTGCAAGAAAGTGGTCTTCAAGTCCACTACAAATGTTTCAAAACCAACTCAACTTTGCCATACTGTGTTCTACTACAGGCTGTGGTGTTTCATTCACAGACCATTTGAATCACTCAAACAAACTGATTAGGTCTGTGTATCGTTTTCACACTTACTACCAATTAAGACGTATTCTGTCAGAACTGCATAAACCATACCAACTGAATCCAGTTTCAACAGGTTTAACAACCCCATGGATATGAAAGCGTTTGAACGCATCTGTAATGAATTTAACATCAGCCCCAGGTATGACTTTACACAAAAACTTGATGATCACAACGGCATTGGTACATTGTATTATGCTATGAGTCACAGACAATACCCTCAAGATTACTACCCTGGTTACACTTCATTCTCATCAAAGTCAGAAGTCTGGTTAGGCTCAATTGAACAGAAACAGACTAATGCATGGACCACATTTATTTTAGACAAGAGTGACGGATTTACTCAAGTAGGAGTCGAGCGCGTAAATGAGTCAATCAGAACATATGTCTGGTGTTTATTAGGCGCACAATCACTAACAAAATCAAACATTTTAAACGGGAGTGGAAAGTTCGAGGCACAAAAACAGTTTCTTGCAAATCTTGAAGATTCAATTAACTCAACAGTCGATCTCCCATCAAGCATACAACGCTACCAAGACATTTTCAGATATGCTAGATCAAAAGTTGACTTTGTAGTTGGCATCGGGTTATACATGTTACCATCTGACCTACAATTACAAATGGGAACAATAACAAATTATAATAATGAAATCATTGTTGCAGGTCATGATCAAAAATTAGGACTCAATCAATCTGTAAACTTGGGGGCCACAACCATACATGTACAGTCATTAAAACCATTACAGACGGTAACACCCCCGGCCCCGGCCCCGGCCCTGGCACCGGCCCCAACACCAGCTCCCATACAACCAGTAACACCAACCCCTGACACTCATGAGTCAGAAAGAACCGCATTGGTAATAGGACTCACTGGATTAGGAGTATTACTTCTTTACCTGTTTCATTAAATAACCCACCATCAATCCCCCTACTGTCACCAAAAAGACCCAAACATGCTCTGCCATAAACCCAACTACCTTTGCTGCAGTACTAATCAACCAACTAACAACTGTGCCAATTATATTGGGTAATGAATTCATTGCTTTTACAGCCAATTTTTTAAGCAAGTCTGATATGTGAGACAGTTGTTTCTTTACCCACGACTGTAAGTCTTTTGGATCTGTGGGGGCCGGGGTTGGTGGGCCCGGGGGTGGTGGACCTGGCGGTGCTGGACGTCCACCAGCACCGGAGACAGCTAACACAACAGTACTGATAATAAATCCAAGAGCAGTAATTAAACTAGCAATAGTGATACCCTGTTCTCTGAAAAGTGTTTTAAGTCTCTCAGCCAGAGTAGTGTCTTCGTGAAGTATTTTCTGAATAGTTTCCCTAATCCTGTTGACCTGTGTTTTCAGTTTTTGTCTCCCAATACTAATCACTTCTAATCATCCAGATCTTTCTATCTGCAAATCATTTAATCTGTGTTGTATTCTTTCTTTCATTTCTGTGTCAAGATTTCCATTGTCTGCGGTAGCCAGTTTTTCTTTTTCTCTTTCTATGTGTTTATGAAGCTCACCTAGTTTGGCTACATTATTTACCATCTCACCTCTTATTGTCTGCAGTGATTTATCCAAGCCCATAATCTCCCTCATTGACAAAGGTGGGTCGTCTATTGTTTTCATAGCATCATTTAATTGTCCTTCTGTAAATGAAGTTTCTTGTATCACTGTGTTTGTTATTTCTGGTAGGCTTGTTACTGGTGCCATTTCAATATCTTGCCCTGTTGACAACTTTGTTTGCGTGTCGTGAAGCGCACTAACCAGTCTAGGCGCAAGCGGGGGAACAGGAGACCCACCAATTCCAAGATACCTTGCCAACCCAGAGTTACCACCGACTTCACCTTTAATTGTACTTAAAGCTCTAAACTTAGAAGGATTATTTTTGTGTGTTAGATTTATTTTCCCTCTGTCTGTATTTACAAATAAGTGTCCTTTATCATATTCAAACTGATTAGGATCTATTACATCTGGGTGGACACCAACACTGTCATAAAATGAGTTTACTTTGTCTTTTAACAGTTTGTGATACATACTAGAAGTAGTTACCATTCCAGTCATATCTGTGATACTGGTATCTGAGGCATCCGTGACATCCATTTCAAAATCACCATGATTAAATCCTCCTGCTGCCATTGTTTTATTAATTTATTATTTTTTATTGTGCATAATAAAAATGACACAGTCTTACGGATCAAAGTTAGACCCATATAGAAAACTACGTGAGCCTCTCGGTGTTAAGGCCATTAGACAATCAATCGTCATCACAAACAATCCTAGTACCATAGACCAGAACCAAACACTTACAGTCAAGTTTCCAAACTTAGGTCCCAGTGACGTTATTGTTCCTGGCACTGCACGCCTAGCATTTAATATTGAACTTTCATCAGACGCAGATGTGAACAGAACACTGGTTGACAATCTTGGCAGAGCAATTGTTAGAAATATTAAAGTAAAACTTGAAAGAAAGAAGTGTTTAGTCTTGATGACTCAGATGTGTTCTACTGTTACAAAGACCTTTGGCTAACAAGAGAAGAACGAGAAGACCGTATTTACCAAGGCATACAGCCAGATAATGTTTGTAAACTTCGAATCAATGCAGCAGATAAGGTAACTACTGGGGTGGCCAAGGAAGTTATTATAGCAGAAACATATGGAACCAGGTTTTACATTCCACTTGAGTTTGAAATCCTAACAGCTCATTTACCATATTACCAAGGGGCACTGAATGACCTTCTGAGCTTTGAACTAACCTTCAATGACTACTCCAAAGTTATTAAATCATCTGATCTTAGTGCAACATATAAGATCTCTAACATTTCCTTGGAATATGAAATTGTCACACACACTGATCTAGCCAGACTTATTCAAAATCAGTACCAGTTAAGACTGCCGATTTATTATGACAGGGTGATTAGACATAGTTTAATGCAAAAAGACAAAAGCGACCCAATGTGGAATATAAACCTGAACACACCTGCTAGGTCACTAAAAGGTATTCTTATGTTGTTTGTTGAACCGGTGAGTCCATACAAAAGGGATTCAGAAAAATTCTACAATCCTAAGATTACACACTTGTCCTGTACAATTGAAGGCCGCCCTAATCAAGTGTATGCGTCTGGAATGTTACCATACCAGCACTATGACGAGATCACAAAGTATTTTGCAGGAGGAAGGATTAGAGATAAACCAGCAAACATTGCGTGCAAAGATCTACATCTGTATGATGTTAGGATCGGTCAATACCTGACAAACAAATATGCACTGTGGCTAGACCTTCGTAGTACAGATGACGACTATCTTCATGGGTCAGGACGAACTGTTGAGAACGGTAGTGATGGGATTACAATTCAGATACAAAAGAAGGTTGAAACTGCTGCAGCCATAAACATATATTTGTACCTGATATATGACGCACAACTCAATATTGCAGAAAGCAGACTGAGTGGACACATATATTAAAATTATATTGTGTATTAAAATGAACCGGGGCTTGATGACCCTTGACCCACACTGTGGATTATTTTGTGGTGCCACAGGGTGTGGTAAAACTGAATTTGTACTTGATTTATTACAAACAAGATACATCCACCATTTTGAAAACATAGTAATATTTTGTCTAACAATCAAACACAACAAAGCTTATCACAACCGTTTATTCATTTGGACTGACAGTAACATATACTTAGTCGACCCTGAGAAAAAACTGAATGAATACCTACAATATTTTTACAAGCAATTTGAAGGACAGCCAACTTTGTTTATTGTTGATGACTGTTCTGCAGAGAAAGACATTGTCAAGAAGAGAAACACTTTAGCAGAACTGGCTTTCAGTGGCAGACATGCAAATGTTAGTGTATGGATTCTCACTCAGAAATATAATGCTGTACTGAAAGATTTTCGAGAGCAGTTAAAGTTTATCTGTTTGTTTTACTGTAAGGATCATGACAGCTTTGAAGACTGTCTCAGAGAGAATGACGTCATACCAAATAAGCATGAACGTGATGATGTAAAAAATAAACTGAAATCAACTAAGCATCTAAAGCTCATTTTAAAGACAGATCAGCCTACAGGGTATGGGTTAGTAAATTAATTTATTCTTTTGATTGTCTAATAAAAATGACAGACGGTCAAATCATACAAGTGCTTGATCTCACACACCTTTTCAAAGATGTTATACACTTTACTGACTTAATAACACCCAAACAGCACCATCAAAAATATATGCTACATATAGTGTGACTTTGGATTATGTTGATGAGCATCCAGATGTGGAGTGCATGACAGTTGATTTAAAGACACCTACTTTTAAAGTTGATGATACCAACTATGGTTGGTTAGGGGAAATTTGTTATAGCATATTTAAGCAACTACGCAAATTAAATGTTTATATTGACAGTGTTACAGTTAATAAAGTGGTATTACACAAGGTGAGCCAGCAGAGTTAACATTATTATTTTTTAATTTCATTATAAATGAACCAAGATGAATTACTTCTTCTAAATGATATCAATGCTGTAGAAAACAAAGACTTAGACTCTAAGAAACAGCGTCGTTTGTCTGTGATTGTCTCAGGCAAGTCAAAGGCTTATCTCGAAAAACAATACATGACAGAGGATATTGAATCTCTTACGGCTGACGAGCTAATCAAGCTTCATTCAAAATATGAAAACCACATTGCCTCACTAATGACACGTGATTTAAGTCGATCACTTGTATGGATGGAAATGATTGTCTTATTCTATACCTGCGTATTTCTCTGTGGGCTGGCGATTGGCGGGGGCAGGGGATCTAACTGTTGTCTGTCCAGCGCTGTGATTTCCCTTGGTTTGAGTACTGATCACTTGTATGTCTATACACAAAAGCAGTGAGTCACTTTCTTCCTGTGGATAGTGACAGTCTATCACACGACCTTGAAAGCAATCCTATTGTTTCAAGTTCAATAGGCAAATTAGCATGCATCATGTTTTACAAGTTTGGAAATTACCTTGCACCTGTGGTAACTTTGCTGGTAACTGGGAGTCATATAGATTTTTCGAAAATAAACTTTCTAGAGAAAGACAAAGATGGATCAAATGGACGAGAACAAGATGACTCCACAACTGAACCCCAACCCTGTTTTGACACAGGTTCAAACTGTGACAAAGGCTAAAAATCCAGGCCGCATTGAGGCGGGGAAAAAATTAGCTGAATGGAACAGGCAAAAAAAATTACAGCTTCAAGCGCAAACAGAAAAGACTCATGTAACTGACCCACTGTCAGGACCATCAGGACCGTCAACACTGTCAGGACCATCAGCACCATCAGGACTGACACACCCACATCAAAGTGAGAGACAAACAACTAAGCCTGACGGTGACCCCGAACCTCAAACAACAAAATATATAGTTGCCGGATTTGTTGTCGGATTTGGTTTTGTAGCTTACCAATTATACAAAAAATACAAACCACAGACTCGTACAGTGTCCAAAAAATCAGACACTCCAAAAACAAAACCAGATGTCGCCACATTACCAGTAACACCCAAAGTTGTTGACCCATTTATCATGCACTAATAAATTTATTTATTTTAATTTTTATTGTCTAAGAAATGAATGACTCAAAGAACATAATGAACCTTGTGTATCATTCTGCCGTAATCAGTGGATTAGCAGTAGCTTATTCTATGCTGGGAAAAAGTCTACTCAAAATGAAATCTGCAGACTTGAGTAGATTAGATTTTGAAGACAGTGCTAAGCTAATTGTAGTTGTAACAGCGTCGATTGCGACAAAAGACTTTCTCGTTAAGCAGGGAATTATTCCAGAAAATGTTTCTATGTAAATAAAAATAATATGGCGACGATAGCTATTATGATTGGTGGGGCCATGGTCAATGCATTGGCTTTCAGTGGGTCAAATTATCTCTTTTCAAAAGTGGGTAGAGAGGAATCTGCAGAAGAATTGAAGCGCCATAATGAAGCATCTGAAAAACTGGCACAAGCTCAACAGGATTATGAGAAGCAAAGAATTGAAAAACTTGATTTTATCATTGAAAAACTTAGACTAGAGGGTCACGCACAACATACGTTTTCAAATACAGATGAAGCAATTCATGAGTATTTTCTTGTCACAGGTGAAGACATGTCTATCCCAAAACCAAAACTAAGTGACTATTACAAACCAAGTACAGAACAAAGAAACGGAGAGATAATCTTTGTTCTAGTGGGAATGACATTTGTATTTTTTACTGGAGTTTTCATTGCTAGAAAAAATGGCAGCCGAAAATAAACTATCAAAAATATATTACTCACCATCAGGGTATTGGAAAGGGCAAACAGCTATTCAGAAATTACATGTCGCTGTGGGCGGAGATATAACACTCAATCAGGTCAAGCAATGGTTACAGAGACAGGCAATTTGGCAGATATATCTCCCTGCTCCAAGAAAAATAACAAGGCCTCATTTTGAGAACACATCACTTAATGACACACACCAAATGGACCTCCTGTTTCTTCCACATGACACAATAAGAAAGAAACGATACAAATATGCATTAACTGTTGTAGACATTGCTTCAAGGTACAAAGACGCTGAACCCATATCTGACAAAACAGCCAGTACAGTTGCTACTGCTTTAACAAAAATATATGGTCGAGGCCCTTTAAGATACCCCAGACTAGTGCAGGTTGATGATGGATCTGAATTCAAAGGTGCAGTTAATCAGTTATTTGTGAAGCATGGCGTACTGGTCAGACGAGGCATTCCAGGTGTACACAGATCGCAGGCAATTGTAGAGAACTTTAACAAACAGTTATCAGAAAGACTTTTCAGTTACCAGTATTCTAAGGAACTCATGCATGACACCCGGAACACTGAGTGGGTAAAGAGATTACCACATGTGATAAAAGCAATGAACAATGAAGGACACCCAAAACCTGCTGACGCTATTAAATTGAAAACAATTACAGAGCCAAAAACAGGACCAACCCCAACCCCAGCACCAGACACAAGTTTATTTACTAAACAGGTGAGATATTTATATCAACCAGGTGAGTCAGAAAATGACGTCAGACGCAGGGCGACAGACCCCATCTGGTCCACATCCGTTCATAATATAAAAAAAATAATTCCTGGTCCTGACGCAACAATATATTACCTGTATGACCCTACCCCATAGAGGGCAATTTGTCAGAGAAGAATTACAGATTATTCCCCCAGACACCGTTACTCATTTCAGTAACTAACTCATCAATTAATTCATCAACCAGTTCATCAGCTATTTCTTCAGATAACTTGAGCCTGTAATGACCAGGTGCATAAGCTTTTTCCTTGCTGAAAAACACACGTTTTGTGTCTCCAACTGCCAGAGATTTCTTATGTGTTTGGATCATTTCAAGATTATGTTTGTTTGATCTCAGTGACTTGTTTGGATAATCAGGCATTAATGCACTATCTAACACTTGCTTATAATGTTCATGACGAATGTCTTTATTTTTTATTGCTGTTTTTTTTTTATTCCTTTGGCTTTTGACTGACTTCCCTTCTGGTGCAGTATAGAATACATTTTTGATCTCAGTCCAACGTACTCAACTATAGGCACACCATTTAGTTCATCCTTAAACTTACCAGGCACTTTTTTGTTTTGTGTGCTGAACAGTGGATGTCTTTTGGGTAATCAGATGTGTCATACATGTGTAGTTCTGTTTTCATGTCTTCATAAAAGTCTTCAGTACACACATCAATGATCATAGAGTCAGTGTCAGTGTATAGCAGACGACACTCAGGATACTTTAATTTAAAGTAATCATAATAAAATTCAAGCATCAACAGTTTTGATAACTCAAGAATTACCATACCAATAAATACTGGCTTGTCCAGTTTAACAATCTTTTTTTTTGAGTGACACAGCATACAATGATGAATGAAACTCTTTATACCCTGTGTACTGAGGCTTACCTGTAAGTTTAATAGCACCCGATTCAGTTGTGACAAGTCTCACATCTTTTCTGTGATGAGGATTTTCCATTGTCTTGCCAAAACAGGCATTGTTCATAAGCTTAAAGAAGTCTTTGTCAAATGCAGTGTTGCCGTCTCTGGCACGCAATGTTGTGTTCTTCATTATGTAATCTTTCATGAAAGCACTCTGATCAAATTGAATTCCTCTGTGAACTTTCTTTAGTACTAACCCATGTCTGATGTAAAACTGTAACAAGCGATAGTGACAAACATAATTGAATTTGTCATTCAAATTTGGTACAAGTTTGGTGTCTTCTTTTTTCCCCGTCATACTCATTTTCTCAACTGCTAATGAATAATCATTATGGTAATCATGTAGATGTTGTGGGTACTCCAGGTCTACTTCAAAGATCCAACCCTTAGCGTCGTTTCGGTCATGACTCATAATATAGTTTGATAACCCTGACTCTGTTATGTCATACTGTGACAAATCATGCAGACAAAAGTTTTTCAAGGGCAATAACTCACACATTGCGTATCCGTACAAATTGTTCGCGTCAAGGTACGTAATGAATGACCTTGACCTCGAGGGGTCAAACCCAAGGTCACCATGACCCGGGCTGTCCAGATATTTGTTGTTGGCTCTGGCGTAATTATTTGCTGCAATACTAATCCCTCCCCTCAATCCACGTTCCACCATTTCACCCATCGTACGATCAGACAACAGGTCAATAAATATCTTACTGGATTTCAAAAATGCATCCCATGTCATGCCAGGACTAGTGATGTAGCAAGCTGGGTCAAGACTGTAGTGTAACAAACCCTTTTCACGATAACTTTCGAATACGTCTGCTAGTAAGCAAACGTCAGCCTTTAAGTACTGATCGTGGTAATCACCAATTGTCTGACACCCTAGTTTATCCCACGCATCATGTGCATGCTGGTATTCAGAGTCAGAAATACCTTTACCAGTTAGTGTAGAATAAAATTTCTCTTTTGGTGGCAGTCTCAGTGATCAATGTACTCATACGGATAAACACCTTTCTTAATCAAGTCTGGTTCAAAATATTTACTCGTTATTGGATACTCAGTCAGTCCTTCTGCGAGACTAGCAAGACCTAAAGACAAATGTTGCATGGAGTCATAAAATGCTAATTTGTCTAACCTAAAAGTCAAGTATTTCTTAGTTGTCTGGGCAATGCAACTTATGTTTCTGTAAGACTCATCTACAGCCTGCATGATAATGTGTGAATCATATCCCTTCAGATTGTGGAAAAAGATTGGTAACTTATATGTCTTAGGATCTATTTTTAATAATAATTTACAATTGTTATGTGCGGCACCTCTGTAACGCCCAGTTATGTGATCGTGGTCACGAACTTTATCACCCTGGAGGGGTTGTTCACAAATCCAACACTTCTCTGCTGTATCAAATTTTAATTTGTCTTCTTCTGTCATCACCAAAGGCATCTGACATGTTGTGAGATATTGTACTACCTGACTATACAGTTGTCTCATTTCTGTTAAAAACAGACATGCTGCATTTTCACCCCTGTAGATAACAGGTTCTGAATGCAAACCGTCTGACCTAACAATAATGTATCCAAAAGAACACACCACTTGGTCACTCAATTTTATAGTCTTTGGTAATGACTCTGGAACAGGACCCTCATATGGTACTACTAATGATTCAAAATCTGCATACACTACAAACGGCAGCTTTTGCTGATTCCCACAGTTCTTAAAACACACTTGACTACCAGGATCTGGATACTTAAGTACAGTTTGTATGTCATCAGGTGACCTACAATGTAGGATGTGATTATGTGCTATTTTAATAGAAGAAAATCTTTGTAAACATTTTTTACACACTTCCTGTTTGCCATTGTGTTTTGTTGTATGCCCATGAATTAGACGTGACATATTCCTGATAATTGTGTAGTGAAAGTTATTGTCATCACCCGCAGGGCCGATTAGCAACATGTCAACATGTTTATCTTCTGACTGACCGTAGGTTGGGGCAATTGGGGACACTCTAATTGGTTGTAACTTGTTAACAGATTCATTATCCTACACATACACATTTACAGATATACCAGGATTTAGTTTTTCAAACAAGTCTATGTCCTCTATTTTAACAGAGAACTCAATACCACTAAAGTTGAGTTCATTTACAAATTTGGTGTAGTTAGATACACGTTCAGGTTTTGATTTTACATGTGATGTGTGTTGGGACGTGTGTGCGTGCGTGCGTGTGCGTGTGTGTGTTGGGGCGTGTGTGTGTGTGTTAGCATGTGTGTGTGTGTGTGTGTGTGTGTGTGTGTGTGTGTGTGTGTGTGTGTGTGAGAGAGAGAGAGAGAGAGAGACAGACAGACAGACAGACAAACAGACAGACCACTGTTTGATTTTCCTCAGAAACTAGACAGGAGTACATTAAGACTTGTACAAAAATCAAATCATGATGTCCCCCTGTTGATCTTTGTCATTATCTAGCAATTTAAACGGCTGTATTTATGAAAGGCCTTTGACGGCTGAGAGCTTTTCAAAAGCACAGTCCCGTTGCGGCTCGTGTCTGAATTGAAAAAAGGAATGAAAAGCGTCCCCTGGTATTCAATAGCGGTGCGAGGTTTAACCGTGACATCAGCTGTTAGATTAGACTCAGGCTTACGGTACAATTATACTGACATGAGTGTCTGTAAGTGTGTGTGTAAGTGAGTGTGTCTGTTTGTTTATGCATCTGTTTGTTTGTTTGTGTGTTTGTCTGTGTGTGTGTGTGTGTGCTGTGTGCTGTGTGCGTCTGTTTGTGTGTGTGTCTGTTTGTGTGTGCGTCTGTTTGTGTGTGTGTGTGTGTGTGTGTGTGTGTGTGTGTGTGTGTGTGTGTGTGTGTGTGTGTGTGTGTGTGTGTGTGCATGTGCGTGTGTAAGATATTACTTGTTGGTTTCTTATCCAACTGTTTATAGTGCAGAGTATGACCACCGTTTGATTTCTCGGGTACCAGTCATTGAGTAAATATGAAGTCGACTTCAAAACTGTCTTCTTAAGTGTATTGACACCTCTCAGCAAATAGCTTTTTTCAAAGCTGTAGAGCCGGCAACAGACAACAAAGGTAAACAGGTGAGCTGGCTTGCAAAGGACATGCGCCACAGAGTAAGACCCTTGTAACTTACTCATTGAAAAGAGGCTGATTTAAAACGTGTAAGTTTCACATGAGTGGAGTCTTGACACAGTCACTAGTTTATGTCTGTGTTGACAGAGTGGGTCTCACTCTCTCTCTCTGTGTGCGGTAGCTAATGGGGGCTGTGTTGTCCTTTATTCCCATTCAATCTTAAAACCAATTTACATTTGTGGGGGGTCATGATTTTTCGATGTGCATTTTCTTAAGGTCAAAAATAAATTGTGTGAATATCGACTCAGGGGCGGTGCATACCGATCTAGCAATTGAAGATTTGAAAAGGTTTTGAAAAATGTTGTCAAAATCATTGCGACGTGGTAATATTTTTGTAACTGTTGTGCATATTTTATTCAGACGCGTCGTGTCTTTCATGTCTAGAGTGCTGGCGACGGGCTGTGTTTACGTACATAGTAACATTGCGACAGTGGACATATGTGCTAATTAAGAGAGAGAGGAATACTGAGTGGACTGAAGTATTATTAACACAATGACTGAGTTAACCCCTTAATTATTATTTTTGATTTTCAAAAAATATGGCTGTTTAAATAATAATGATTTAGGGGTAACTTCCAATGGTATTTGCTCTGTGCGGGGGACATGGATATGGAGGGTCAAAAAGATATAATTAAGGGGGTTAACTCAGTCATTGTGTTAATGCTGGTTCAGTCTACTCAGTATTCCTCTCTCTCAGTCAGGCCATGAGGGCGAGAGATGATCTGAGACAGCAGAAGCGTTTCACTGTATTTAAGCGTGAGCGTAATCGCGTGAAATCTCTAGTGCGACAGGCTAAAAAAAATCTTTCATTGATCTCTTGATTAAACAAGACAAAGACATGTATGTCCACGCTCTGGCACGCTATGGCCATAGTGACTGGAGGCAAGTGTAACAAATCTCCTTTAATCCCTTCTGACCTGACTGCCGACATCTTTAACGACCATTTTCTCTCAGTTGCCGAGTCTCTTATCCCTTCAGAAGCAAGTTTTCATGCCCAAACAGACTAGCTGACTTTTGTAGAACGCGAACTGCAGGATCTGATCCTTTCGTGATTCCACCACTGGCAGTGCACGAAGTCGGTAGGATAATTAGTTCAATGAAGAATAAGAAATCGTCCGGGCAAGATGAAATTAGCCCCCAAATACTTAAATTATCTATTCCTTATGTTATTGAAATAATAACCTATATTTATTACTTGTGCATTCAAACGAATATTTTCCCAAAGGAACTTAAAAAAGCCAAGGTTATACCCCCTCCCTAAAACAAGAGATATGACTGATGTTAATAACTATCGCCCCATCTCACTATTGTCCATCTTTAGTAAACCACTTGAACGTCATATCCATAACATCTCTTGGAATATTTAGAAGAGCATACGTTAATCCACCCCCTTTAGTCGGGATTCAGACCGAAGCACAACTGTCACACGGCCCTAGCACGTCTGACTGATGTGTGGCTACGCTCAATGAATCAGGGCAAATTTACCTGCGCCGTATTCATTGACTTACTGAAAGCTTTTGATCTTGTGGACCATCAACTTCTACTTTCCAAGCTAAATGTGTACTTCGGTAGTTCTTTTGGCAATAAATGCATTTCATCCTCAAATAATTATTGCCATAAATCTCTTTACCACCATGGCGCAACTCCACTTTTCGCCTCCTATCTTAACGGCAGACAGCAGCGCGTCATGGTCAATGGATCATACTCCTCAAGCGGATTAGTGACACGGGGAGTGCCCCAGGGCTCAGTCTTAGGGCCTCTTCTGTTTTGACTCTTTATAAATGACCTTCCGCTACATGTGACTAGCGACAAAATTTCGTGTGATTTATTTGCTGATGACGCAATAATTCACACCCCGGACAAGAGTATTGATACTTTAAGTAGCCGTTTGCAGCAGGGTTTGAGCGAAATTTCCACTTGTTGCGCAAACAATGAAATGATTTTAAATCCTTCCAAAACGGAATGCATGACGATAGCAACCCGTCAGAAGCATCAGCTCAAGCCACTTACATTCAGCCTGACTATTCATAATGACACCGTTACCCAGGACACGAAACACCGATTACTTGGTGTAATTGTTGATGACAAGATGAAGTGGCAATCGCACATAAATGCTGTATGTAAAACTGTTGCCAGAAATGGTTTTATGCTTTTAAAGTTGAAGTACATTATCGATGTTGATGCCCGCAAGTTATTTTACAATGCACATGTCAAATCCCACATCGATTATGCGTCCACGGTATGGGATGGCAGCGGTGACGTACACTTGAAGAGGCTTAACTCTCTACATCGGAGAGCAGCGAAACATATCCTGCCTGATTCAGCCCTAACAACTGAACAAAAACTAGAAAAACTGAAAATGCTTCCTCTTAGCAAGCATCACATTTTAAACAAGGGTGTGATTATGTATAAAATATGTTAGTTACGCCGAGCAGGCGACTAAGGTATAAAATCGGGAATGAGATTCACCCAGAATATCTTTGTAAGCTGTTTACCAAGGCAAGTTCAGTTTATTCTACTTTAAGACGAAACTTTATTACACCGCGCCCCAGAATAGATCTATTTAAAACCAGTGTATCTTTCTCAGGCGCACCTTTCTGGAACAAACTGCCTACATGTATAACACACGCTAGCTCCCTCTCCTCATTCAAGGAATGCCTCCTCAAGTACTTGTCCTCTGATACATGATCTACCACAAGAATCCGTATGGAACATGTGCTTATCGTAATCAGTGCATGCTGCCGTGTGGGTTGTCCATACTAATAATAACCGTCTAATTTCAATATTCATGTTTCTATTATAATAAAAATAATTTTTGCTGTCATAAATGAATTTTCACTATGATTCGAATGATTTGCTTAGTATATAGGTTATTATTAGCGCGTGTCTGTGTGTGCGTGCGCGCGCGCGTGTATGTGTTTGCGCGCGTTGTGTGTATTTTTTTTAAAATGTATGACAGAATGAATGAATGAATTTTATTTAATGTCTCATCATGTTTAATGTCTCCTAATCTTTCCTTTGTGTAATTTGGTACTATTACAATTATTACCCTGTGTTTGTTGAGTAGAAACGGCAAGTATGAAAAATGGCACATGTGCTAATTACTTCATCCGTTGAGAAATAAAGTTTCATTTCATTTAATTCTCTCTCTCTCTCTCTCTCTCTCTCTCTCTCTCTCTCCTCTCTCTCTCCTCTCTCTCTCTCTCTCTCTCTCTCTCTCTCTCTCTCTCTCTCTCTCCTCTCTCTCTCTCTCTCTCTCTGTCTCTGTCTCTGTCTCTGTCTGTCTCTCTCTCTCTCTCTCTCTCTCTCTCTCTCTCTCTCTCTCTCTCTCTCTCTCTCTCTCTCTCTCTCTCTCTCTCTCTCTCTCTCTCTGTACCGTAATTTGCAATTGTCTGTTATTAACTCATTCAACTCCGACACGCCACGGCAACTGAGACATGGATCGAGCGTCATAGTTCAAGGGTTGTGCCAAAACAGTTTGGCGCCCGTAGGCACCAAGATATTCTGGCACAACCCTTGAACTATCACGCTCGATCTGTTTCCAGAAGTGTATTAGTCTTCAGGGGGCAACTTCAAAATTTGCGGATTTCGGTCCTGGAGCAGAATGTGCTAAAAGGTACTTAATATCTTTATTATAAATCCTGATACACACATAAATAGGCACACAGGCAATCATTTAATTGGTTGTTATTTTTATTACACTCCACCCAGATCTGCTCTTGGGGTCTTTCAGTTCCCAGGGTCACGCCCCAGACCAAAAGGATTTTAATAAACTCGGGCTTATGTTTATTTGCGTGTGGTTCTTTATGCTCCTCCACTTGTCTATGTTAATTTTTACTTTCATATTAACTCATTCAGCCCGACGCACGTATTTCCCAAATTTTGGAGGCGTCATCTAACGACTATGCACCTGTTGCAGGAGATGGATCAACCATGAAAATTCAAGGGTTTATTGCCAGATTAGCTTGGCGCCGACAGGCTCCAAACTAATCTGGCACTACCCTTGAATTATCATGGTCGATCCATCTTCTGCTGTAGTGCGTCAGAGCTGAATTGGTTAATATGCTTGTGCTTACGCGTGTTAGTGCGTGTGCGTGCGTGCTTGTGTCTGCGTGTGCTTGTGCAAGGACATGATTGAAAACAGGTCTTTTTCGTACGTAATCATTATCCTTGAAAAAAATGTCATTTCACTTCATCTCTCTCTCTCTCTCTCTCTCTCTCTCTCTCTCTCTCTCTCTCTCTCTCTCTCTCCTCTCTCTCTCTCTCTCTCTCTCTCTCTCTCTCTCTCTCTCTCTCTCATTCTGACACACACAGTCATGCATACGTCTGACTACATAGAAAGACAGACAGACAGACTGACCGACCGACAGACAGAGCGAGACAATGTAGTAAAAGGCACACACGTTCTGTAATGAAAATAAATTATTTATTTCTCTTGACAAGTGCTGACGAAAGTCACGAAGCGCCCTGAAATATAACAGAAATAGCATTAATACAGTTAAAGGTTAGTTAGTTATTAAGGTTTAACCCTTGACTGTCAGGAAAAAGTGAAAACGACCCAGCTGCAAGAGGCATAGATCCTCATGAGCCCCCGCAGGTGCGGGGGCTCATGAGGTTCTATGCCTCTTGTTGGCCTCACTTTGTATCCATGTTTTAGGACGGCTCGGGGTCTTTGGCGTTGAATTAACAGATGTCATAAACACAATCTGCGTGCATTGGCAGCGAAGGGGTGAACCCCGACCAGGCTACAAAAGCCATCTCACAGCGGTGGCTACAGGCAAAAGAAGATTTATTCTAATTAACCCTCCTTGTGCAGGCAGCCATCTGGAGTGTAAACAGTACCGGCGGATTCATGCGCAAGGGGGCTAAGTTTCTTTCGTCAATTATTCCAAATTCGTCCACAGTTATTTGGTATGGTAAAACTGTCCTCTCGAAGTTATTTGGTATCCCGGTAAAAATGCCCACTCGGAGTGATTTGGTATGGTAAAACTAGCCAATTGAAGTTATTTGGCATGGTAAAACTATCCACTTGACGTTATTTGGAGGTTTATTCGCTGATAGCATTGCGATCTGGACAGTTATATAACAATTCATCGGAGAAGCGCGATGTCACCATTGTGGAGTTATTCAGATTCAGATTCAAACAACAAAAGAAAACTGTTGCGTGGTGGTCATTGTAAAGAGATCAATAACAGGTAAAAGAGAGAAACAATATTACAACTTTAACCCTTTTAGCGCCAACAACCTACAGCAGTAGACTGATTGACCATGATAATTCAAGGGTGGTGCCAGATTAGCTTGGCGCCTTCAGGCGCCATGCTAATCTGGCACAACCCTTGAATTATCATGGTCAATCCACCTCCTGTAAGTAGTATATAGTCTTAACTTCCGAAATTCGGGAAACGTGCCCTTCGCGCTAAAAGGGTTGAAGTGCTACAATAAGACAGAAACAATAGCACTCTCTACTATAATATACTCATACTCGCCAGCACACACACACACACACACACACACACACACACACACACACACACACACACACACACACACACACACACACACACACACACACACACACACACACGCACACACAGTGTGAAGCAGTGCGCGTACCATCTCTCTAACCGACGTGGGGGGTGACATCGCATCCCGCATCACAGGCCAGTTTCTCCACAGTACCCACAAGGAATCCGTGGAAATGGCTGGAGCAGCAGGAGTGGCACCCAGCCTTGTCACCCGACAGAGCCAGAGCCTCACACTGAGCGAAGACCAGCAGATCTGCATTGGACAGACCAAGGAAAAGAATCGACATTTATTTATTTATTTATTTATTTATTTATTTATTTATTTATTATTTATTTAGCATATTCATGTCCCAAGAGCTTAGTGACAAAAACACCTGAGTAAACCCGTCAGTATTATTAACCCTTTCAGCCCTGACGCACTACAGCAGGAGATGGGTCGACCATGATAATTCAATGATAGTGCCAGATTAGCTTGGCGCCTGTTGGCGCCAAGCCAATCTGGCACGACCCTTGAATTGTCGTGGTCGATCCATCTCCTGCAACTGGTGCATAGTCATTAGATGACGCCTCCAAAATATGGGAAATACGGCCGTCGGGCTGAATGAGTTAATACGGGATATGTATCATGCAAGAACCTTTTGACCAGCGCGTACTCGAGTGGTTAATCATGTAAGAACCGATCGGCAAGGGCTGACTGTAAAGGTTAAACAACGGGTCCCTACCGGCAGCGCTTTGCCGCTTCTGGGGCATGGCGAGGGCGCAGGCTAGGATACACAGGAGGATGACGGCCTTCATTCTGAAAGTAAATCACATGCGTCGTTCAAATACGTCTGGCTTGTAAGTTTTGGAATAAAGTCTTTTGATTATCGTCTGTTTTATCGTCTTTTGGGTGTCGCGTTTGGTTGAAATTACCGTCGTGGTGACCACGAAGGTGATTTAAAACAACAAACAAAAAAAGGGACACTCACAAGAATATAAAAAAACATTCTTGCTGACTCTCATCGTCACAAAACTAACCAAATGTTTGTTTTCATGCGCAAGCTCTATTTATGCGCAAGCACAGAAAGGTTAACAACTAACACATTTAATTTGCTGCATTTCGTTTCATTTCATTTCATCTCTCTCACTCTCTCTCTCTCTCTCTCTCTCTCTCTCTCTCTCTCTCTCTCTCTCTCTCTCTCTCTCTCTCTCTCTCTCTCTCTCTCTCTCTCTCTCTCTCTCTCTCTCTCTCTCTCTCTCTCTCTCTCTCGTAATTGACGACCAGCTCAACTGGTCGTCGCATATCGACAGTTTGTGCAAAACCTTGTCCAGGAATGTATTTCTGCTCTCTAAACTTAGGCAATAATCATATTCTTAGAACAAAGTGCTGTACATTGTTTTTTCACGCACACATTAAGAGCCACTGTGACTATGCGTCCTCTTTGTGGGACGAATGCAGCGAACGTCATATTTTTAAAAAAAAAATCGCTGTATCGTCGTTCAGTTAAAATAATTATTCCAAACCCTACTTCCACAGACGAAAAAATAAAATCTCTTGGCCTGCTTCCACTGAAGGAACAACTCAAATTTAACAAATGCGTCCTCATGCACAAAATATTTCATTATCAAGTCCCCGAATATCTGTGCACGCTATTTAACTTCAGCCCTAGGCATCAGCTACACACGAGACATGGCTTGTTTCATTTACCCCGACCCAGGATAGATCTCTACAAGTCAAGCCTTCTATTTTCGGGTAGTTTTGTCTGGAACTCTTTGCCTTTGAACATTAAATCATGTTCAGGTAAAACCCATTTTAAACGTGCTGTGCACACGCACTTCCATTCAGCCTGACTTCACAGTTTGCCATATCAGAGTATTACTGCTGATAACACGTGAACGTCAAGTATTTTCTCTTTCTTCTTACATTTGTAAACTGATAATTCTTTGTCTTGTCGGTGTCGCTATATGCTCCTGATGCTGCTGATTCTTTACACCAAACCAAGGGGAATTACTCAGCGCTGGACAGACGAACAGTTAGATCCCCTGCCCCCGCCTATCAGGCACCCATTCGCCAGCCCACAGAGAAATACGCAGGTATATAACAAGACGATCATCTACATCCCTTAAAAGGATGCATCAGGTCTCTTATATAACCCATGTCTTTCTCCGGAACTTAGGAAGTAGGCAGGAGAAACATACATACACAAACACGAAGGTGCATTACTATATGTGGTCGAGTAAATACCCTGAATTCCCACAGTAGATGCACAGAACATTACACAACAATGTAACGATACAAATTTTGCCTCGAGTTATACTGAGATACTCACAAACCAGATAGGTGAGGCTAGCGCTGGCAGAATTGTACAACAAACCAAGGGGAATTACTCAGCGCTGGACAGACGAACAGTTAGATCCCCTGCCCCCGCCTATCAGGCACCCATTCGCCAGCCCACAGAGAAATACGCAGGTATATAACAAGACGATCATCTACATCCCTTAAAAGGATGCATCAGGTCTCTTATATAACCCATGTCTTTCTCCGGAACTTAGGAAGTAGGCAGGAGAAACATACATACACAAACACGAAGGTGCATTACTATATGTGGTCGAGTAAATACCCTGAATTCCCACAGTAGATGCACAGAACATTACACAACAATGTAACGATACAAATTTTGCCTCGAGTTATACTGAGATACTCACAAACCAGATAGGTGAGGCTAGCGCTGGCAGAATTGTACAACAAACCAAGGGGAATTACTCAGCGCTGGACAGACGAACAGTTAGATCCCCTGCCCCCGCCTATCAGGCACCCATTCGCCAGCCCACAGAGAAATACGCAGGTATATAACAAGACGATCATCTACATCCCTTAAAAGGATGCATCAGGTCTCTTATATAACCCATGTCTTTCTCCGGAACTTAGGAAGTAGGCAGGAGAAACATACATACACAAACACGAAGGTGCATTACTATATGTGGTCGAGTAAATACCCTGAATTCCCACAGTAGATGCACAGAACATTACACAACAATGTAACGATACAAATTTTGCCTCGAGTTATACTGAGATACTCACAAACCAGATAGGTGAGGCTAGCGCTGGCAGAATTGTACAACAAACCAAGGGGAATTACTCAGCGCTGGACAGACGAACAGTTAGATCCCCTGCCCCCGCCTATCAGGCACCCATTCGCCAGCCCACAGAGAAATACGCAGGTATATAACAAGACGATCATCTACATCCCTTAAAAGGATGCATCAGGTCTCTTATATAACCCATGTCTTTCTCCGGAACTTAGGAAGTAGGCAGGAGAAACATACATACACAAACACGAAGGTGCATTACTATATGTGGTCGAGTAAATACCCTGAATTCCCACAGTAGATGCACAGAACATTACACAACAATGTAACGATACAAATTTTGCCTCGAGTTATACTGAGATACTCACAAACCAGATAGGTGAGGCTAGCGCTGGCAGAATTGTACAACAAACCAAGGGGAATTACTCAGCGCTGGACAGACGAACAGTTAGATCCCCTGCCCCCGCCTATCAGGCACCCATTCGCCAGCCCACAGAGAAATACGCAGGTATATAACAAGACGATCATCTACATCCCTTAAAAGGATGCATCAGGTCTCTTATATAACCCATGTCTTTCTCCGGAACTTAGGAAGTAGGCAGGAGAAACATACATACACAAACACGAAGGTGCATTACTATATGTGGTCGAGTAAATACCCTGAATTCCCACAGTAGATGCACAGAACATTACACAACAATGTAACGATACAAATTTTGCCTCGAGTTATACTGAGATACTCACAAACCAGATAGGTGAGGCTAGCGCTGGCAGAATTGTACAACAAACCAAGGGGAATTACTCAGCGCTGGACAGACGAACAGTTAGATCCCCTGCCCCCGCCTATCAGGCACCCATTCGCCAGCCCACAGAGAAATACGCAGGTATATAACAAGACGATCATCTACATCCCTTAAAAGGATGCATCAGGTCTCTTATATAACCCATGTCTTTCTCCGGAACTTAGGAAGTAGGCAGGAGAAACATACATACACAAACACGAAGGTGCATTACTATATGTGGTCGAGTAAATACCCTGAATTCCCACAGTAGATGCACAGAACATTACACAACAATGTAACGATACAAATTTTGCCTCGAGTTATACTGAGATACTCACAAACCAGATAGGTGAGGCTAGCGCTGGCAGAATTGTACAACAAACCAAGGGGAATTACTCAGCGCTGGACAGACGAACAGTTAGATCCCCTGCCCCCGCCTATCAGGCACCCATTCGCCAGCCCACAGAGAAATACGCAGGTATATAACAAGACGATCATCTACATCCCTTAAAAGGATGCATCAGGTCTCTTATATAACCCATGTCTTTCTCCGGAACTTAGGAAGTAGGCAGGAGAAACATACATACACAAACACGAAGGTGCATTACTATATGTGGTCGAGTAAATACCCTGAATTCCCACAGTAGATGCACAGAACATTACACAACAATGTAACGATACAAATTTTGCCTCGAGTTATACTGAGATACTCACAAACCAGATAGGTGAGGCTAGCGCTGGCAGAATTGTACAACAAACCAAGGGGAATTACTCAGCGCTGGACAGACGAACAGTTAGATCCCCTGCCCCCGCCTATCAGGCACCCATTCGCCAGCCCACAGAGAAATACGCAGGTATATAACAAGACGATCATCTACATCCCTTAAAAGGATGCATCAGGTCTCTTATATAACCCATGTCTTTCTCCGGAACTTAGGAAGTAGGCAGGAGAAACATACATACACAAACACGAAGGTGCATTACTATATGTATTACTATAACATACATACACAAACACGAAGGTGCATTACTATATGCATTACTATAACTGTTCGTCTGTCCAGCGCTGAGTAATTCCCCTTGGTTTGTTGTACAATTCTGCCAGCGCTAGCCTCACCTATCTGGTTTGTGAGTGCTGATTCTTTGACACTGTCTTAGCTGAGTATAATATTAATGCTATGCACTCATTTATTTCCTTTGCTTTTTGTGTTGGAGGCAGATGCTAATTCTCCAATACCATTTTTTTCCTTTCATTAATTGACCTATTGTGGGTTTTTTTCCCGTAGTTTTTCTTCTTCTTCTTCTTCTTCTTCTTCTTCTTCTTCTTCTTCTTCTTCTTCTTCTTCTTCTTCTTCTTCTTCTTCTTATTATTATTATTGCTATTTGCATGCTATGTTTATTTCCCTGTTATGTTGTTTGTTTACAGGACAGCTCGTAAGACAGGCATTGAGTTGCCTAATAGCTTTATCCTGACTAAATAAAGATTCATCCTCTCTCTCTCTCTCTCTCTCTCTCTCTCTCTCTCTCTCTCTCTCTCTCTCTCTCTCTCTCTCTCTCTCTCTCTCTCTCTCTCTCTCTCTCTCTCTCTCTCTCGGCAGCCATCGTCGGCCCGATGGCCATTGCGCACTGGCGATGTTGTATCCAAAAAGGAACGAAACGTTGATACCTCTTAACCCATTCAGCAGGAAATGGGTCGACCATGATAATTCAAGGGTAGTGTCAGATTAGCTTGGCGCCTCTCGGCGCCAAGCTAATCTGTCACTACCCTTGAATTATCATAGTCGATCCATCTCCTGCAACTGGTGCATAGTCGTTAGATGACACCTCCAAACTTTAGGCAACACGGCAGTCGGGCTGAATTAGTTAAACTGTACAATTCACACTGGTAAGAGCGACAAGAGACAAGAGACGAGACTGAGGAACACCAAAATGTGGCCATACCTGATTGTTGCTGATCTCCAGGTACTGAAAACTGAGGATCCACAGACAGACAGAGGCTATTTATAGAGACTCAGGTCTTATCTTTTCTGGTCTGTGATTTTGGACCCCACGGCCAGTTCTTCCGACTTCATCTACGTGTCTGACCCTGATCACGATTGTGGGTCATGGTTTACTCACCCTAACATCTTCACCGCAAGCAACTTGTATCTTAATGAATAGCCGCTCCTGATCTATGTTTCTTGCTGACCCCATTTTTTTGTCCATGGTCCTTGGACGGACAAGGATCTGGGGGGTTGAATTAACTCATTCGCGGCCAGCCGCATCCGGATGCGCAGCTTATGCCGTGCATCCGCATGCGGCTGGCCGCGAATGAGTTAATCAAGATTTCAGAAAACGCGACCTGTAACCACTGGCAGCGAAGGGGTTATGATATCCAGTGGCGTCACAGTGGCTTACTAACAGGGGAGGAGCCTCCCTCCTCTCCCCCCCCCCCAAAAAAAAAAAAAAAAAAAAAGAGAGAAGCGAAGTATCCCCCTCCCCCCACGCATCTTCCAATATTTTATTAAGAAATATATCTTCAGATGAACAAAACTGAAACAATGCTGTTGGGTTTTTTTTTTTTCTTATAGAAAACAACATGTCTTTTAAAAAGAAAATACAAATATTTTGACTGTCGCGTTTCCGCCGTTGTTCGCTCTTTTTTATTTTTCGAGGATGAACTGCAGCCATGCACGCCCCCTCCCCATCCCCCACGCCCTTACACACACACGCCCCACCCCTCCGCGGAGCTGAGTGGCTCGATGGTAGAGCGTTCGACTCTCGTCCAAAAGGTCCTAGGTTCGAACCTAGCTGCGGTCAAAATTTGTACGGGCCTCTTTCGGTGCCTCCTCTTTAAAATCATCTTCGTGGTGGACAAAAGTGGTTAAGCCCTAAACGTTTAACGTTCCCCTGCGGCATTCTCCCCCCCCCCTTTCCCCCTCGTTCCTTGATTCTTTCGAGGCTGGTAAGTGGAAAGTAACATGTCAGGCTCCCCACCCCCTTCCCCAATGAAAAATATCTTCCAAAACCACTTCATTGTGACCACTGACCATCTACCTCCACAGCGCCGCCTCCTTACCCACTCCGCACTTCACCCTCTCTCCGTCCCCCCCCCTCCCCTCCTCCCCCACCCAAACCCCTCCTCCCCACGCAATTTCTCTTTTTTTTTTTTTCTTCTTTTTTTTCTTTTTTTTTTTTTTTTTTTTTTTTTTTGGGGGGGGGGGGGGGGCCTGCGGCATTCCCTTCCACCTTCCCCCCACTCCCCTTCCTCCCGTTGTTTCATTCTTTGGAGGCTGGAAAGTGGAAAGTAACATGTCAGGCTGTCCACCACCCCTTTCCCCGTGAAACATCTTCCTACGTCACTTTATCATTGTCTCCGCTGTATTCTACCTTGAAGATGGTCTGCGGCGCCCGCCCCGCCCCACCCCCCCCCCCCTCCCCTCATCCCCCCGTACCCCGTTGTTTGATTCTTTTGAGTGACATGTCAGGCTCCTCACCACCCCCCTTCCCCAGTCAAACATCTCCTCCTAAGCCATTTTATCATTGTCTCCAATGTATTGTATCTCGAGGTTGGACTGCGGACCCCCACCCCTTTCACTCTCTTTCTGTCTCTCTCTGTCTCTCTCTCTCTCTCTCTGTCTCTCTCTCTCTCTCTCTCTCTCTCTCTCTCTCTCTCTCTCTCTCTCTCTCTCTCTCTCTCTCTCTCCCCCCCCCCCCACCCCGTTTGATTCTTTGAGGCTGGAAAGTCTCTCTCTCTCTCTCTCCTCTCTCTCTCTCTCTCTCTCTCTCTCTCTCTCCCCCCCCCCCCCCCCCCCCCCCCCCCCCCGTTTGATTCTTTTGAGGCTGGAAAGTAACATTTTGCTCCTCTCTCCCCCCCCCCCCCACCACCACTAATAAAAAATATCATCCGACGCCACTTCGTCGTTGTCTCCACTGTATTGTGTTCCTACCTCCATAGCTCACTCCCTCACCCCTCATCACTTCCCTCCCTCTACCTTCCTCGCCAACACAGGCCGTGATCGTGAAAACGGGACGTGGTTTTGGGGTCGGGACTGAAAAGACCATTTTTGACCCTACGAATGTGTGACCCATTTGTCTAGACAAAAAGTTCGCAACGCGTTTTTCCATTTGCTCAATAAGCCGTCCTGGGCCCGGGGATCTGTTTACTTACTCTGTACTCTGAGCAAAGGTGCGGTGTGTTACGTTAGCTGCAGGCGCTCTCTGAGAGTAAACTTTACAGCTGCGACACGCGTTGCTCAATATTAACTCATTCAACTCCGTCACGCCACGGTAAGGCATGGATCGAGCGTGATAGTTCAAAGGTTGTGCCAGAATAGCTTGGCGCCCATAAGCGCCAAGCTATTCTGGCGGAACCCTTGAACTATCACGCTCGATCTGTTTCCAGAAGTGTAACACAGTCTTCAGGGGGCAACTTCAAAATTTGCGGATTCGGTCCTGGAGCAGAATGTGTTACTGGACCCATACACTAAATCTCGAAAGAAAAACATCGACTTGATCGACAAGATAAGCATTACTACTTGTTAGTTTGCAGGAAGAAGTAAGAAAATCATCAGAGTGTCGTCAAGTCCCTGCGATAATCCAACGTCGCCATTTCTTAAAACGTTAGCTGCGACGAGTTGCATAAGCGAACATATCCCGCGAACGAACTACTGGTGAACTTTTTTGTTGTTGTTTGTTTTTGTTTTGGTATTTATTTATTATTTATTTA
Organism: Semisulcospira habei; assembly: GCA_036245525.1. Taxonomy (NCBI): domain Eukaryota; kingdom Metazoa; phylum Mollusca; class Gastropoda; family Semisulcospiridae; genus Semisulcospira; species Semisulcospira habei. Next base: position 172,179,865 of record BTPG01000004.1, read on the forward strand.
TTTATGTGCGTGTTTGTTTGTTTGTTTGTTTGTTTGTTTGTTTGTTTGTTTGTTTCCTAACAAAGGTGTGGCTATTACGTCCCCTTGACGCATCTGTGCGTGTATGGAGTTATAGTACGTAGTGCTATGTGAGCAAAGACATAAACTCGTTACGACTCGTGCGAACGTACTGTGGAAAAGGTGGAATATGCGTGCAAGCTCATACAGAAGAGACTTTGTGGGCATGGGCCATTCCACCTTATTCTTCCAAATGGCTGTGGCTACGCCAGCCTAAATAACGTATTACTGGTAGGAAGCGCCGTGTGTCTGCCGTCTGTGTTTGTGTGTGCCATTCTGCCGTGTGTGCCATTGCCGTGCAGATCAGGCGGGGAAGGGGGGAGGGGGGATTAAAGGCGGGAGATATTGAATGAGTTCGTAATCCAGCGTTGTACCTCTTCAACGTTTTCAATAATAATTAATTCATTTTTGCAAGTTTTGCAGCCAATAATTATTCTCATCAAACAGTCAGCCCTGGAAGAGTCTGTGTGGAACAAAACAGCTCTGGAAGAGGCTGCGTGCTTTCGGGTGAGTGACGTGGAACATCAAATGCGTCACTGTGTGACGTCATTTTGCTGCTTGTGCTATTCTTCTTTAAACTTCCTGTCGCTACACGAGCCCACAGAGAGTACTAATGGTGGGAAGCATGTGTCCGTCTTTATTTGTGTGCGCCGGCATGTGTGTTGATCAGAGGATGGTTTAGAAAGGAGGGAAATGGATCAGAAGGATAAGCTTAAAAATATGAATTGAAATATGAATATGAAAATATGAATTGCGTGTCTTTCGGATGAGTGACGTGAAACTCAAATTAGTCACAGTGTACATGGCGTCGTGAGACCAGCAATGCCATTACGTGAAGCTTACAATGACGTCATTTTTGTGCTCTTGTTATTCTTCTTCTTCAGAATTCTGGTCGCTACTCCAGCCCACAGAGCATACTAATGGCGGGAAGTGCCGTGTTTATTTGTGAGCGCCGGCGAATGATAGCATGTCCATGATGTCAAAGGCGGGCAGACTAAACCTCTAACAATTGAAGTAACAATATCAAATTACGTCATGTCTTGTTACGCTAACCTCGCTGCTGAACGTACATTTGGCGCGAAGCTCCGTATGTGCGTATGTATATTTGTGCGTATGTATGTATGTATGTGCGTGCGTATGTATGTAAACAAGAGAATCTCCGATATTTCTGTACACACAAGCTTGAAATTTGGTAAATACTTCTTAAGTGGGTGGCTAATAGAGCCTCCGAGTATATTGTAATTAAATGTCTCATTGAAGACATAAACAACAGTTTATAGGAAGTCGGTTGACCCAAACTAGAGTCCGTAATTTTTGACACATTTACGTGAACTTTTGCATATAGCTAGTTCGGAGAAAGCCATTGGATGAGTTTGTTAGCCAGCGGTGTATCTTTTCAACTTCTTTAGTAACAAATAATTCTTTTCAGGAAAGAATTAAAACACTAAAATAAACCTTTACTTCGAGAGAAAGTCAGACAGTGTCTGTGACGTAAAAGAGGCAACTCCGTCACCAGGCAGATACTGACATAATACTCTAAATATGACGTCATTCTCTCTCTTGCGCACGGCTCTCTCTCTCTCTTTCTCTGTCTGTTCATAATGTGTCTGTCGGTAACCTTGGCATCAGTGATCACTTTCCCATCAGCTGTACGTGGTCCACTAAGTTCCCAAAAGCAAAGAAAGGATGTCATACGTATATCACCTATCGTTCTTTTAAAAAATTTAGTGAGAGCGACTTTTTATCTGACCTTAATAACGCACCTTTTGAGGAAGTGCTTAGTGAAACTGACCCTGACAGCGCTCTGTCTGTCTGGTATAGCATTTTTCTTACTATTTTAAATAAACACGCGCCTGTGCGGCGGAGGCGAGTCAAACACGCTTCACTCCCGCCGTGGCTGACTCAAGACATCATTCAGGCCATGAGGGTGAGAGATAATCTGAGAAAACAGAAGTGTTTTGTTGAATTTAAACGTGAGCGCAATCGTGTCAAATGTTTAGTGCGGCAGGCTAAAAAATCTTTTATTGATCGTTTGATTAAACAAGACAAAGATATGTCCATGCTCTGGCGCGCTATGGCAGTAGTGACTGGAGTCAAGAGTAGGAAATCCACTGTAATCCCGACTACTCTGACTGCCGATAATTTTAACGATCATTTCCTTTCAATTGCCGAGTCCCTGGTCCCCTCTAAAACAAATTCTCAGCCTTATACCTGTCCTGACACCCTGATTGATTTCTGTAGAACACGAACTGCGAGATTTCATCCTTTTGCTATTCCACCCCTTGCAGTTCACGAGGTTGGTAAGACAATAAGTTCCATGAAGAATAAAAAATCTTCCGGGCCAGATGAAATAAGCCCCAAAATACTGAAACTATCACTTCCCTATGTTGTAGAAACAATAACTTATGTCTACAATTTATGCATACAGAAAAATGTTTTCCCAAAAGAACTAAAAAAAGCTAAAGTTATTCCCCTACCTAAAACAAAAGATCTGTCCGATGTTAACAATTATCGCCCCATTTCACTTTTGTCTGTCTTAAGTAAACCCCTTGAACGACACATTCATAAGCATCTGTTAGAATACCTGGGAAAACACAAATTAATCCACCCCCTCCAGTCAGGTTTTCGCCCGAAGCATAGTTGTCATACAGCCTTATCGCGACTTACTGACACGTGGCTAAGTTCAATGAACAAAGGCGAATTCACAGGTGCTGTTTTCATAGACCTTCGGAAAGCTTTCGACATGGTAGATCATGAAATTCTCCTTTCCAAGCTCAGCACATATCTGGATGGTTCATTTTCAAGTAACTGTTTTCATACATCAGACGGCAGTTCTCAGGCATCTATTCATTCCTTTAAAACAACCTCGTTTTTCGCTTCCTATCTTACAGACAGACAGCAGCGCGTAATAGCCAATGGATCTTACTCTTCAAGTGGTTTAGTAACAAGAGGAGTGCCCCAGGGCTCTGTCCTGGGACCTCTTCTCTTTTGCATATTTATCAATGACCTGCCACTACATTTTACGAATGACAGAATTGAATGTGACTTGTTTGCCGATGACGCAACAATCCACACCCCCGATAAGTGTCTCGAGTCTTTAAATGATCGTTTGCAACAGGGACTGAGTGAAATTTCCAAATGGTGTGAAAATAATGCAATGATCCTTAATCCCACCAAAACCGAATGTATGACGATAGCAACCCGTCAGAAGCATCAGCTCAAGCCACTTTCGCTTAGCCTGGAAATCCAAGACCACACCATTACACAAGTAACTGAACATCGCCTACTTGGAGTTATTGTTGATAACCAGATGAAATGGCAATCTCACATCAATGGTGTCTGTAAAACTGTGTCTAGAAATGTGTTTATGCTGTCTAAGCTAAAATATCTTATTGATGTCGACACTCGCAAACTATTTTACAATGCCCATGTCAAATCCCACATCGATTATGCCTCCACGACATGGGACGGCAGTGGTGACATACACATGAAGAGGCTTAACTCCTTGCATCGCAGGGCAGTGAAGCAGATCCTGCCTGATCCAGCTCTTTCTACTGACCAAAAATTTGAAAAACTAAAAATGCTTCCTCTTGACAAGCACCATCTCTTTAACAAAGGGGTAGTCATGTATAAAATCTGGAATGAAATCCACCCAGAATACTTATGTAATCTCTTCACCAAGGTAGCTTCATGCTATTCAACATCAAGGCGAAACTTCGTCACACCACGCCCGAGGATAGATTTATTTAAAACTACCCTTGCTTTCTCGGGCGCCTCGTTCTGGAATAAACTGCCAGTGCACATAACACACACTGGTTCACTCCCCTCTTTCAAGGAAAGCCTCTTCAAGTACCTGCTATCTAACAGCTCATTTACTGGTTCGGGTATCTCCATCGCCTAAAGCCTTGATATTACCCTCCGCGCGCACGTGCGTGTATATGGGTGTGTGTGTGCGCGTGCGTGCGTGCGTACGTGCGTGCGTGTGTGTGTGTGTGAGCATGCGGCGCGAGCGTGCGCGCGTGTTTGATTTCAGTGAAAAAAGAAATTTTAAAGACTATCTTCTTTTTTTTTTTTTTTTTTTTTTTTTTTTTCGTTCACATTGTTAGTAATCATAATTGGTGCCCTCCATTTTGCCTTATCCATCTCTTTTTGAACGACTTGTTATATTATGTGCACTTTCATGTTAGTAGCTTTGTACTTTTGTATGTTAGTAGCTTTGTACCTTTAGCAGATTTGTACCTTTGTAGTTTAGCAACGGCAAGCGTGAAAAATGGCACATGTGCTAACTGCTTCTTCCGTTCAGAAATAAAGTTTCATTTCATTTCATTTCATTTCTCTGTCTCTGTCTCTGTCTCTGTCTCTGTCTCTCTCTCTCTCTCTCTCTCTCTCTCTCTCTCTCTCTCTCTCTCTCTCTCTCTCTCTCTCTCTCTCTCTCTCTCTCTCTCTCTCTCTCTCTCTCTCTCTCTCTCTCTCTCTCTCTCTCACACACACACACACACACACACAAACATGCGCGCATCTCCAGGAGGAAAAGATCCTCATGCGCCCTCCAGGCGCCTGAGCATCTATGCCTCTTGGAGATGTTTGGAGCGCGCGCGCATGCACGCACTAACACGCACACACACATCGACGCGCTTTCAAAAGAGCATGCAGGTGACCCGTATACTTATTATATCATGTAGCTAGTTAACGGCAACCTGATTTTCACACAATTTATAGCAGACTGAAATTGTACCGTGAAGTTCTAGTTTATTCACTATTTTCTGAAGCCTATGAAGCGAAAGTTAAACTCATATCACGTAAAATATAAAATCACATAAAAACTAAAGTTTACGTCATGACAAATGACGTTTGACAAATCAATGACGCGTATGTCCTGCGCCCCTTATAAAACTCACTGTCGCATTGGCAGATCTGCGAGACTTTTTCAATAGAAGATGATTCAACGTCAGAATCAGGTCAAAGACAAAAGGTAGAGACCATTGACAGCGAGGACAGCTCTCATATAGAAGCGACTTTGTGGGTTATGGTTCATCTCATCTTGTTTTTCTTTTTCTTCCCGAAAAGAGCTTTCTCAGGGAGTACAATATTTTTAAACATTTATATTATGTACTACAAAAATGTGACGTCAAAAAAAATATGTACTTCAAGAATATAATGCCATTTTGCTGTCAAGCGACGTAAGTGATTTCTTGTTAGGCTGGAGAGAAATGGATGAAAAGAAACCTGACACACCTTAAGACTTTATTCCTCTCGTAACTTGACGTAAGTGTCATCTTTATTTCGGGCAGATCCTTGTGGGGTTTTTCTCCGTGTATTTCTTCCTCCTATTCTGCTTTGGTATCGGTTACAGGCCAATTTATACAGTAAGTTTCAAATACAAGCGATACAAAATTTCTGAAACCCATTGCTTAACTGACCCTTAATAGCTGAGCGGACCTCCGCAATACGTCAACGTCCTGCGTTTGTCTTGCAATGTGTTTGTCTTCAGAGTGAATGCGAGTGTCACAAATAGTAACCCGTACGGTTTGCGGATTTGCTTCCCCCTCCCCCCCCCTACCCCCCCCCCCCCAACCCCACCCCCATGCCCACCCCACCCCTCCCCGACCTACTCTGTAAGTATACCATATTCTCACTGATGAAACAAATTCACACTTATTTCCGTGTTTCAACTCTAGCAAAACCGCTCGAAAAGCCTGTTCATACGCACTTAGAACAGCTCCTAAAAAGCACAAACTCTTTTATCCGCTACAGACTGGCTTTCGTCGGAAACACTCATGTCATTCAGCTTTAATGCACTTAGTTGACAGACAGTTGGCCGCCATGAATAGTGGTCAAACGACTGAAGCGGCATTTTTTTACCTGTCAAAAGCTGTTGACCTCGTTAGTCATGATAAACTGATTTTAAAACCTACTGTCTATCGGTTAAGCGTTGGCACTCTTGCTTTCATTACATCACATTTGCACGGGCGTACATAATACGTCTTTGTAAACTCAAGAGAAGGGGTGATACAGCACGGGGCAACATAAGGGTCAGTTCTCGGTCCATTATTAGTTTATGTTTATTTTTTATTTTTTTTAAATATTTTTATGATAGACATGTATACTGCGCAAGAAAAGTAGGGATATTGAGATGTCAACATGAATGGTCGAGAATTTAGGTCAAATGATGAGTAATGCCACCCATTAGCCACATCATTGGCCTACGTTTTCAAAACAGTGGTTTCGTTGGGCGGGTCACGTGATCAGATTGTGAGCCATGGATATGGCGTTGGCGTCCTATGGTAAAAAGTCACATGGAGGTTATTTCTGTAAAAATCAGTTCAGTTTTGCTTTTTCTTTTTGTGATAATCGCGGTCATGTGTAAAGTTCTTAAAACTGATTGTCTTTTATCAAATAATTAGGCAGCAAATTCCAGGCAGCTGATTGTGACTTGTGAATGACGTGCTGCGCAACGTGCATGAAAAGGACATCAAATTAGCCTTAGGTCAGACATTGACCACTTCTGAAAACAAAATGGACATCACCCATTGCGAGGCTACTTGAGACTTCACCTAATGAATATTCCAGAAAATCGTGAATAAAGAAGCCTGACGTCAATGTTAAGTAGTGTGGTCAATAGGAAAGTTATGGCGACCTATATTGCAGAAGGGAATATCTGTTAGCGCGTTTCCACACGGGTGTCAACATCGGCTGAAGATTAGTTAACTCATTCGCGGCCAGCCGCATCCGGATGCGCGGCTTATGCCGCGCATCCGGATGCGGCTGGCCGAGAACGAGTTAAACCCTTTGGCTGTCGGCAGCGGTTTTTGTCGCGATGATTCCAACAGGAATCATCGCGGCAAAAAGCGGTAACAACAGTCAAATGGTTATGTCCGAGCAGGCAACGCAGGCCATCTCACGGCGGCGGCTAAAGGTACAAGGAAGTGTACTATAATTAACCCCCTGTATGTGTGTCATATATAGTGTAAACGGTACCGGCGGATGCATTCACAATGGGTAAACGAGCGTTCGTGAATTTTATTCAAATTTTGTCCACTCGGTGTACTTTGCTACAAGGTAAAAGTGTCCACTCGAAGTAATTTGGCATGATAAAAGTGTCCATTTATTCGCTGACATCATTGCGAAGTAAACAGTTGTGCAATACTTTGCAGGAGAGCCAGGGTGTAATCACTGTGGAGTGGGAAGCGGTGCACGCACCATCTCTCTAGCCGAGGTGGCTGAAAGCATTGCATGCTGCTTCACATGCCATTTTCTCCGCGGTAACCACCAGGGATCCGCTGGCGAAACTGTCGGCACAGCAGTTGAGGCACTCGGGCAAATCAGCTTTAGTCTCGCATGTACCGATTTTTCCCAGATCTGCAAAATTGACAAACACAAATGTGAGATGGGTGGACTATCATATATTTATTAACTCCGTTCCATCTGCAAGACATGCAGACCCTCATGTGCCCAAGCAGTTGCGGAGACTCATGAGGATATAAGCTATGTCTCATGTTGCTCCCACTTTGTATCCATGTTCCTAGGACGGTACAAAGATTGAACAAAGATTCAGAAACACAGTCTGTGTTCACAGGCACGAAGGAGTTAATCTTTCTCTCTGTCCTTCTGTCTGTCCTTCCTTTGTATTTGTAAGATAAATTGACTGACTTTATGACAACACCAACTGTAGAGAAAGAAATCTACATTGATTTCAAGGGGGAAAAATGAAACAGCAACAGAAACTTATTTTAGCACATTACATGTTTGTAAAAGGTCACATAAATTTAAGTGTGTGCACTAAGATCAGATGTTAACCAATTTAGCCCTGACGCACTACGGCAGGAGATGGATCAAACATGATAATTGGCGCCAAGCTAATCTAGCACATCCCTTGAATTATCATGGTCGATCCATCTCCTGCAACATGTTCATAGTCGTTAGATGACGCCTCCAAAATGTGGGAAATACGTGCGTCGAGCTGAATAAGTTAAGTGTACACACACAGACACACACACACACACACACACACACACAGACACACACACTCACACACACACACACACAGACACACACACACACACACACACACACACACACAGACACACACACACACACACACACAGACACACACACACACACACACACACACACACACACACACACACACACACACACACACACACACACACACTATTGTCAAAATTGAAGTAGCCGCAAGTAGTTTTCCGTGCTAGCTCATCAAAAGCCTAAAGATATACACACCAAAGTCTTATTTTCTAATTTAAAAGTGTATGCATCTTCAAGTTTGACTTGTCACTGACAGACCAGGGGCCACTTGCATGAGGCAGCTTAGTCCTGCACCAGCCACTAAACAAGGTGCTCATGGTGCAGGGCTAAGCTCACTCATGCAGCTGACCCTGCTCTCTACGCTGCTGTGTTGGCTCCACCACTGTCAAGTTTACCAACATCTCGTCCGCCCTAACAGACGCAGCTAAAGATAAGCACAGTTCTAACAGTCGCCATGTACAACACTTTTTTTTTTTTTTTTTTTTTTTTTTTTGAAAGTGAAAAAGACGAAGGTTCCCCAAAACAGATCAACGTCGTATGGACATTTTGATGACTAGCCCAGCGCAATCCTTCAATTTTAAATTGGTCATCAGCCACAAGATCCGTGTATACTGACGAGCAAAAGAAATGCGACATTTTCGGAACCTTCGAAAACACTTTTTCGGAACCATCGGAAAAACACTTTAGTGTTTCCGATGGTTCTGAAAATGTCGCTTTTACTTTGCTCGTCAGTATACTACTACCTAGTTCACTCTTTTAGCGGATTTTTTTTTTTTTTTTTTTTGGCAATTCAGTTGAAATTCGAGTACACAAAGATGAACTAGAGGTTTGATCATTATTGCCCGGTGTACGCGACTGCCATTTGCCTGGCAATAATAATCAACTTTCTGGCGGAGTATTTAGGTGTCATTGAATTTCAATTTACTGCTGTGCCCTCCTCCACCTGTGGATATGGAACTTTCCTACGACCGTATATTATTAGTGCGTTTGCAATGCTCGTGAACCATATTTTTTTCCGCAATACTTTCTTTGGGATGGAAGTTTTGATACTCTTCTTTGAGAGAAAGTGTTAAACCCTCTGATTGCCGAGAAAAAAAAATGAACACCAACAAAATGATAGAGACATAGATCTTTATGAGTCCCCGCAATTTAGGACTCATGAGGATCCATACCTCTTGTTGAGACTAGTTTGTATCCATGTTTCTTGGACGGTTGTGGCTGTTGGTCGTTGAATAAAAATAATTGCAAAGCACAAATTATTCTTTTAGCGGCAGGGATATTACAAGTTATGTCCGAGCACATTCACGAGAATACGTTGTCTACCCGGCCGTGTGTAAAGAGTGAAATCCGAGGGTTTCAACACTTTTTGTAACCCACTAAGTTCCTCTTTCAAGTGGGTCAAACGGGAACTCTTTCAGTGGCAAGAAAATCTTAATATGTTACGTTTGTGGTTGTGTTATTCTTTGAGAACACGTGTGTGCTGATCATAGGAAAGATCCGATATTCATTTGAGTTATTTTGGATAATAATAATAATAATAATAATAATAATAATAATAATAATAATAATAATAATAATAATAATAATAATAATTACGGTATTTATAATGCGCTTATCTTATAATAATTATAACTCTAAGCGCGCACTCACAACTCGCACACGCATGCGCACGCTTTAGACAATGACTCACGTACCACAAATAGTGAAAAATACATTACGACGGTCAGCTTGGGGTGGGGAGTGTGGTGATATAGTGCTAGAACTGTTGAAAGAGGTGAGTTTTGAGGATGGACTGGAAGGAGGAGAGAGAGTGTTTCTGACGGAGAGAGAGTGGGAGAGTGTTCCAGGTGGATGGACCGTATACTGAGAAGGAGCGGGGGCCGAAAGTGCTGAGTTTGGTGCGGGGGATGAGGAGGCGGAGAGGGTCGGAGGTGGAGCGGAGGGAGCGGGAAGGAGTGTAGGGGTGAAGTAAGTTGGAGAGATAGGCAGGAGCGCAGTTGTTCAGGGATTTGTAGCAGTTCTCAGTTCTCAGTTGCTTCTCCACTCGTGCTCTCTCCATTCAGTCCGGTTGATCAGAGAGAGCGCGAACAGCCAGAGGGAAAAAAACTGTTGCGGAATCTGCTGGTTCTGGTACTGATGGACCTGTACCTACGCCCTGATGGTAAAATTGGGAAAAGCTCATTACCGGGGTGGGTGGAATCACTGGAGATAAGACTCACTCAAGAACCCTACGTGCGTAAGTCTGGTGGTATTGCATCATACTTTAGCAACGACTTCCACGTAACATAACATAATCCAACTGCAAGAGACATAGATGCTCATGAGCCCCCAAAGTTGCGGGGGCTCATGAGGATCTATGTCTCTTGCTGACGCTACTCCGAATCTGTGTTCGTTGAACGGCTGGGATTCTTTGACGTGTCATTTCCAAAGATTTCAGAAATTACATTCTGCGTTGACTGGCAGTGAAGATAAATAAAACATTTTCTCTTAAGCCACAGACTCTGCTTGATCTACTTCATTTTGTGAGGTAAACGTCAATCATGGTGATGCTGCAGTTTTACGCATGAGAGTATCAAGAATAAGGTAGGTTTTCAGCTGATGTTCGTGCTTGGAAACTTCATTTGTAGTTAGCGATTTGACCGTTTCTGACACTGAGAGCCGAGACCCATTTAGCACCAACGCCCCACAGCAGGAGGTGGACCGACCATGATAATTCAAGGGTCGTGACAGATTAGCTTGGCGCCCGAAGGTCTTACCTTTTTGAAAGATATCAGTCTGTATGTGTGAATGGGATCATGTCTCAGCCTGTGCTTTTGAAGTATGGTGTCCCACAGGGGTCAGTTTTGGGTCCTCTGCTGTTCTCTCTGTACACTAAACCAGTTTCCCGAATCATCAGCCAGAATAGCTGTGAGTATCACAAGTATGCTGATGACACTCAGATCTCTAAGTCTGACCATCCTGGTAAACTGCAGACCATTGAAGTCAAAGACTGGATGACTTGCAACAGACTCAAGTTAAATGATGATAAAACAGAGAGCATGCTTGTTGGTACTCGAGCTAGAACATCCGCCTCCAGCAGTGATCATATTTCCATAGGTGGCCAAGACATTTCTTTCAAATCCGATGTAAAAAATCTGGGTGTATTCCTGGATTCAAGTTTATCGATGGAAAAACAGGTTAGCCATCTTTGCCGCACTGCCTACCTGGAGCTCCGCAGAATAGGCATGATCAGATGCTTTTTGACAGAAAAGGCTACTGCCCAGCTCGTATGCTCTCGCATTCTGTCCCGTCTAGATTACTGTAATTCCCTCCTTGCTGGTATCTCATCTGATCAACTCACTCGCATTCAGCGTATCCAGAATAATGCAGCCCGGTTAGTCCTTCGCAAAAAACGTACTGATCATGTCACACCACTGCTAAAGCATCTCCACTGGCTACCTGTCAAACAGAGAATAGAGTACAAGCTGGCCACTTTGGCATACAAACACTATGACAATACGCTTCCTGCATATCTGTCTTCTTCCCTTGCCTCACACAATCCTAGTAGAAGTCTACGCTCAAGCTCACAAAAACTGCTTGTTCAGCCCAGAGTCAGCCTAAAAACTGCTGGTGCCCGTTCTTTCAGTTATCAGGCCCCTCACGTCTGGAACTCACTTCCACTGCATGTCCGTCTTTCCCCTACCCTGTTGACCTTCAAAACAAATTTGAAGACCCATCTTTTCCAGGTAGCATATCAAGATTAGCTTAGTCTGGATGTGCTGCCTGGAAATGTTGGTTGTTTTCCCCATGTAGATAGGCTATGTGTGTGTGTGTGTGTGTGTGTGTGTGTGTGTGTGTGTGTGTGTGTGTGTGTGTGTGTGTGTGTGTGTGTGTGTGTGTGTGTGTGTGTTTCGTGTTAGGAATGCGCCTACATGGTGCGAGCAGATGTTTATTTAAAGAGTGAGTGTGTTCTAATTTTTCTCCTTTTTAATATTTTTTTTTTGTGTGCTGTAAAGCGCTCCGAGCTTGCTGTTCGTGGGGAAGGGCGCTATATAAAAACTATGTATTATTATTATTATTATTATTATTAATTATCATGGTCAATTCATCGTCTGCAACTGGTACACAGTCGTTAGGTAACACCTCTAAACTTTGCGAAATGCGGCCGTGGCTTTAAAATGGATTACATGAGAAGACTACCTTTGCCATAAAGAAAAGGATTGATCAAATTTTCACTGTTTTGAAAATATTCGCCAAAAAAGGTGGTTCACGAGAAATGCTAACGCACTACAAGAGTTATCTCGGAATTTTCCGGTGAGTAGAGACAGAAAGTACCACACGATTGAAAGCTTACGGCATTTTGACGCGATAGAAAGCAAATTTCCAGAATTTTATTATGGTAACATTCTGCGTTTGTTCTCATCGAAGTGTCTTGAGTCGACAGATCTTACACCATAGCCGGTGTTTGGGAACGTTGCACAGCATCGCCGTATAGGATTCAAGTCGTAGAGCAACTTACCTAAAGATCTCTTCTCAGGCGTGGCGAGGGCGCAAGCCAACAGGCACAAGATGACAATAGCCTTCATTCTGAAAATATAAAATAAGTACTACTGTTGTTGTTTTCACCAGCATCATTATAATAAACTTAGAAAACGACATTTAAAAAAATATTAAAGTACCATTACGCATAAATCTGAAAACACATTACAACTCCATTTGTGTTTGTTATGCTTTGTCCAATAATGAACTTTAAGAGCAGTTAGGACACGCAGCAAAAACACTTGTTTATTCTGCGCTGCCGTTTGCGTGTCAATTATATTTAGCTGTTTCTCGTACTCATAGCGTTGTATTTCTAGAGCGGAGTGGAGTCATTGTCAGGTTACTCGATATAAAGTCGCTTGCTGAACTGGAACCACAACTGGATCTGTGTGTAGCGTTTTGTAACCATCTGTTACAGAAGTATATCTTTGAACGGTTACGGCGGTAGTGGGCCTTGAAGTCTTAACTCATTATGCCAGAGCTACGAAATACCCACACTTTGAGGACAGATCGACCATGATAGTTCAAGGCGCCTATAGGCGCCAAGCTGTTCTGCCACCATCCTTGAACTATCATGGTCGAGCCATATCTCGCTGTGGTGTGTTGCGGGCAGAATGAGCTAAACTCCCATAACTGAATGACTTCCGTTCTATCAAATGGACCCTCATTTAGTTTTAGAGTTTTTAAGCAAGTCTATGGACGTAGCTAAGCACACATGAAAGGGTAAAGCCTTACTTGTTCGAAGTGGTTCAGAAGCGAACGGTTCTCCAACGACGAATGTGATAGGTATGCTCCAATTCCACCGGGATTTATACTTAACACCATCTATTTCATACCGCTACCAAAAGGGTTAACGCGATGTCATTAACGCCACACGGCTGGTCTGTGCTGCTGGACCCCTCGGCCTTAGCCCGTAAGGGCCAAAATCACAGACCAATACAGGTTTTCTTCCATGTAACGCGAACATAACAGATCGCCGAAAATGCGCATGTACACACATTAGGATTCTCACGCGAAAAGCGAATGTAAAGTTCTTGAGCCTCACGCTACTGAGAAAATTGTTTCACGCCTAATGATGGACATTTTTATCACTACTTTTGCTACTATTGTGATTTTTTTATAGCTCACACTGGCGCGGTCCGTAGTGTAATCAAGTTATAAATCACTTAACCATTCAGGCCTCACGCACTACACCAGGAGATGGATCGACCATGATAATTCAAGGGTAGTGCCATATTAGCTTGGCACCTGTCAGCGCCAAGCTAATCTGGCACTGCCCTTGAATTATCATGGTCGATCCATCTCCTGCACGTGTTGCACAGTCATTAGATGACGCTTCCAAAATTTGGGAAATACGGCCGTCGGGCTGAATGAGTTTAGTACTCGCTTTAGCACACCACTGACACCAGTGCGATTTAAAGCATTCGCTACCAGTGATCATGGATTTTTGCGTCGGAAACGATCGCACACTGTCCGACATTCGCGTGCAAAATACAGATGTAAATGTGACAAATATAAGCATCAAGAACTTTGCGCTAACAAGAGACATAAACTCACCCCCCCACCCCCCCTCCCCCCACCCCCACCCCCCACCCCACCCCCACCCCCCGACGGACCGCCCGAATTAACGACGACACTTATAAGATGAGAAAATTTCGACCCCGGAACCGGGGACCAAACCTCGCACCACACAATGGTGGCAGGGGCTTTACCGGTATCGGTATGGGATGGGTGTAGTGAGGTCCATTTAAAGAGACTCAATTCCCTACACAGACGAGCGGCCAAAATAATCTGCCCTGATCCACACCTAAGCACTGAAGAAAAGCTCTCAAAAGCAGGTCTCCTGCCACTTCAAGGTCATTTTAAATATAACAAAGCAATCTTTATGTTCAAAGTGTGGAAACGCAAAACACCTGAGTGCATCTCCACTTTGTTCCGTAAGTCTTGAGTCCAAGCTTGGAAACATCAGAAAGCTTTTCATAGTCCCAAAACCAAGGATCGATCTATATAAAACTAGCTTATCCTTCTCAGGGGCACTTATCTGGAATGCCCTTCCCGACCATGTAAAATCCGCCTCCTCGCTAGCCTGTTTTAAAAAGGGTCTCTGCAAATATTTTGTGGATCACTCCGAGTAACCACTTGTATTATATGTTTCTTTTTATGCTGGGTCCAATTTATTCCCAGTTAAGTCTGTTATCCCTTTCATTTATCATTTGGACTACTTAGCTCTATGTGTGAAGGGGGGTGGGTGGGGTGGGGGGTGTCTGTGAGTCTATGAGTATGTCTGTCTATGTGAACAGTGTTGTCATCTCTTTGCAAGTATTATGT
>BTPG01000004.1:172197316-172199816 GCA_036245525.1 Semisulcospira habei
AACTCGGAAGCTATTTTTGTTCCATGGTTTCCCGAACTTTGAAAATGTCTTGGTGGAAGGCTTTTGCTGTTTGCGCTATGTAATTAGTGGTAAAATATTGTTTAGTTGGTTCCTCATGTCGTAACAAATAAGGCAGATGATGTGTATTACGTCAAATAGGACTACTTTATTGCGTTTTTTTCTGCTATTTTGTCGAACCGAGTTGCTATCAAGACTCGAAAACGAGGTCGTAACGCGTCATCGAGAGGACTATAAAACGTCCGCCACTTTTCGCTAAAGTGGTCTTTATATCACGGTCACATGGTACAGTTTGCGCTAAATTTACTGGTCGTGTGACGTAGGGAGGAAAACAAACATATATATATATATTTAAGAAACAAGATTAAAATCATGTTTAGTTACGCTAACCTCGCTGCTGAACGTACATTTGGCGCGAAGCGCCATATGTGCGAATGTATGTATGTGCGTATGTATATATATATATATGCAAATGTACGTTCAGCAGCGAGGTTAGCGTAAGTAAAGATGATTTTAATCTTGTTACTTAAATTGTTAGAGGTTTATCCTGCCCGCCTTTGATATCATGGACATGCTATTAAGTTCGCCCCACCGCGATCCGTCCTAAAAAGTCCCTTCTATAAATAGAAGGGACTTAAAAATACGGTAGACTTTGAAATGGGGCTGGGTCGAAGCGCATTCCGGAGCATGCAAATAACGTTTTTGGTGTGCGGCGCAGAAATTCTGGCAAAGAAGTAACACGATAAAAGTGACGTCTAGCAACGCAAACCTTACTAGAGAACGTCTGTGTGTGTGTGTGTGTGTGTGTGTGTGTGTGTGTGTGTGTGTGTGTGTGTGTGTGTGTGTGTGTGTGTGTGTGTGTGTGTGTGTGTGTGTGTGTACGTGTGTGTGTGTGACAGCGACTAGAGCCCCGCTTCAAAATTTCGGATATTGTCCCTAAAGAAATTATCTCGGGACTTTTTTTTTCGATTTTTTTTTAAATTAAGTGGCTCATTTGCGAGAAAATGGCCGTTTCACTAAAACCAGTTGATCCACACTGGAGTCCGTAATTTTTTAATTTTTACTAGATATTTTGCGCATAGCTAGATAAAATGGACATATTGAATGAGTTTGTTCACCAGCATTGTACCTGTATAACGTTTTGAGATCAAATATTGTTTAAAACAAAAATATTTTTTACGTTTTTGTGATTAATTTCACGAATTATATGGGTTACTCTTAAAACAATTGAATCTTTTTTATATTAAAACAAACCAATCTTCTCATTAATAATCGCATAGTACTTCTTACACGGTATTTACATAAGCCTAAAGTATATCTCGACTGTCGGGTACGATTAGGTCAATTGTGACCTGTATGCCCTAGGTGTGAAAATCAGACAATGTTCTGCACCACTTTTTAGGAGTCATTTGTAAAACAGCTAACATAATTTTATTTTGCGAAAAAAACAATCTTCTCATTCATACTCGCATTATTTTTCATAAACAGTATTTGCACAAGCCTGCTGTTTGTCCCGGCCCTGGCGGGTAGGATTAGGTCAAATTTGTGACCTGTAAGCCCTAGGCGTGAACGTCAGGAAGCAAACTGCAAAGTTGATCCTCTGATACGTCAAATGTTAGTACTGCGATGAGTGACGTATAACATCGAGTCGTCACAATGAACACGGCGTCGTGGGACTAATGATGTCATGACGTGAAGCTTGAAGTGACGTCATTTCACTGCTCGTGCTATTATTCTTCTTTAGAATAGCTATGCTACGCCAGACCACATAACTTACGAATGACGGGAATCGCCGTGTGTCCTCTTTCTTTCTATGTGCCAGTGTGTGTGGATCAGAGGGTGGTTTAGACTAGTAGGAGATAAATTCCTGTTGCTACACGAGCCCACAGAGCGTACTAGTGGCGGTAAGCGCCGTGTGTCCGCCTTTATTTGTGTGCGCCGACGTATGTGATAATCAAAGGCTGGCATAGAGAGGAGGGAAATGGATCAGCATAATAATCCAAAAATATGAACAACTGTGAATGTTCCTAAAAGATAAAGACATCTGAGCTCCAAACAACACGTTAGACTTGGGATGAAATCCTCATCTTGTTCAGCTATTCCTCTGATTCATCTCTCTCCACCATAACTCGCCATACCCGCCGATCCGCAAGGCAATGGCATACACAAACACTGACAGACACGGTGCTTCGCGCCAGTTATACGTTCTGTGGGCCGGCGTACCCACTAGGGAATCAGATAGGAAGTGAACATCCCCCCCACCATCCCAGCGGGGATTTGAAACTACATTTTTTTTCGGAAGCCTACCACCTATGAAGATGAACCATAGGTGTTTGCTCAAAATAAATACCGTATTGAATGTAGGAGGACATGTACTATAGTCATATTTTCCTTATTTCGGCCCTATATTTTGCTTTTAGGCGTAGGGTTGGTGTTAACGATGCAGTTCCCGTAAAAAAGCACACAGAACTAAATGGCTAAT